>OZ021721.1:100399417-100599665 GCA_963978545.1 Linyphia triangularis
ATAACTCCCGAGAACTTTTCAAGACCTAAACATGTTTTAGCTCAAGTGCTATTTCCTCCAAAATAAAGAATCTATTTTATTTCATATTGAATCAGCTTTGTAGAACATTCGGACTGCGTAAAAATGGAGGCCTAATCATACCATACATCGCCAACATCAAAGTGCGAAATGTAAAATAATCAGGATCGTTGTCTCTCCTGATGAAGTTTCCTCCATTCTTTTTTAATAGAAGCGGAATTTTGGAACGCCTCTCGCCCCAACTAATGATCGATCCATGATCCATTTAGAAATTCAATCGAATAAAACTCCCATAATCCTTCTTCCGGAAGAAAAGGGGAGAGCCATTTTTTACCCTTTTCGCTTACACCTTTCCCGAAATGATCGGGAAGTCTTTTCGGAATTAATATCGTTTGCGCTCATTTCCAACGGCCGATTGAGGACCGCTTGTCATTTGCATTGCTCATCCTGCCGACTCGTCAATGCGCGTAAATTCAACTACTTTTACGCTTCTTCTCCTTATTCCTCGACTTAATCCTCGTGTCAACTTGCTCCAAGCTCTCCCACCCCCTGCTTTTTTTAACGTCGTAACGAAGACTATGCCATCTCTTTTATTTCATTTCGGGAGCGATCTCAATTTTCCGCCAAATGCTCTTGCTTTTCATCAATCAGCAATATATTCTCGGCGCATTCTGAACACCCCTTCATCCCCATTTTCTGATTCCCCTTTTTTGCAATTTTTTTGCTCCCTCTTTGCATTCCCTTTATTTCGGTCTTACCTTCACCGTCGTCAACAATGGGGAGCACCGAAGACAAACACCGGCCTACACAAGACAAATGTGCGGCTTACAGGCGGCTTAACAATCCACGCCTTCGCAAAGAAGGGCTTTACAGGGAGGGGGTCACTTTCTAGCCCGCGAATTAGAGGCATAGAAAATAAATGCGTTTATTTCGGAGGTTACGTCTTCGATTAATATATAGCCTCATCGCGGCGGAAGGGAGCCAATAAAAACGTGCCAAATCACTTAGGAGAATTAAACTTAATCGCCAAGCTGATCGAGAAAAATTGGCAGGCTTGTCTAATGGAGTGAAACCGCGGCAAAATGGGGATTTGCCCGGATATGGGCACGTCACGGCCTGGTATAAATCGCTGACTCTCAAGACCAGAGTTTAATACTTTAACTACCTTTATGACCTGGCCCGCTCGTCTTTTCCATCCAACTGACGTCATCAAGAATGACACTTGACCAACTTTTCCCACCGTCTTCTAAATGACCAAAGTTATACCCATCTTTTTTCTTTGTCGCCGACTTCGTTCTCAAATGAATCGGTCTTTTATGATCATCCTTATTTTGATACGCTTCGACGTATAGATCTCCGCTACTTTATGGCAATTCTTTGCTGGACAGGCAAGGACATTTTATCTTCTTCGAGGCGGGGCTTAACTCTCTTAAATTCGCGGGGATAAATCGGGAGTTATATGTACCCCCGTTTTTTTTTTTTCTTCCTTTACCGCAACAATCTACAGAATGTCTTCCATTATTGGTAAATAAGTTGGTTTCAAATTAATTTATGTTTGTAGTCGGGAAATGTGCTAAAGTTACTTTTCCAAATCTCACTTAGCTGCTATTTTTCAGACAATCAACTAAGTTGCAATAATTACATCTACTTTTTATATTTAAATATTATATAGTTAAAACCTCAGTTTTTTTAGCTATTTTTAGACAGATAGGGTACTCAAAAGTATTATTATTTGTTATTTTCATTTTTTTGTAAGGTTACAAAGTGATTCCATGAATCTGTAGTTTTGCAATAAAAATCAACCTGCATAGATACGTCTAAAAAAATTTCCTTCATGACTACACCAGTTGAACGGTTTCTATAATACTTACATTCATGGAATTGATTTCAAATCAGTCTCTTTTTTCTGTGTTCACTCTTCTTTCAATTAATGCAAATATAAACTCAAATGATTTTTATAATACATATTCTAAAAAACTTGGTAAGTTGGTTCTTGGTAAGTAAAGCTCCACACCATCCAAAAAGGAAGCGAATATCAGGAATTCTTTTTGGTATAAGGATTTATCAAAGAATCAATCTTGTCTTTTTATTTTTAATACGATGCACATTGTGAGTGAAACGAATACTTTGGAGATATTATTTCACATGCATTATCCGTTTCAAAGTTGGGTTCGGATCTTTTTATGGCCCAGGTTAGATGCTTACTTCATTAAAAATAGGGAGTGGGTGACAGTTTGATAAATATTGTTATTTTTAGTTTGAGTTTAAATATTACTGTAAATCCAAAATGTAATTACAGCAATTGGTAAAATATCACTCCATCTTAAATGATTATTAAATAAGTAAATGACTGAAACACACATTTTACAGTATAAATTGACACTTAATTTCTAACAAATAAGTTTGTATTTGAAACTCTTTTCACTTATGAGTACTTTGTCTTATTTCATTTTAACGGCTGTTGTATTTAAAAAAAAAAAAAAACATTAGGTAAAAACATGAATACTTTTGATCCCATTAGGTCACCTTTTTAAATGCATACCTTCCTACATAGAACTTACTCCGGAGCTTTCTAAACAGATATTTCTTTCAACCTTCCTACATCGAGATTGATCCATACCTTCCTAGATCTAAACTATTTCAGACATTATTAGAATGAGATTGATAAGAGAAGTTACCTAGATGGATCAGCCTGGATAAATAGGCAACCTAGAGTACTAATTTCAACAATATCAGCTTTGTGATAAAATCAATTTAAGTTGTACATTAAAATATTTGTTTCCTAAACCTAAAACTTAGTTTTTATTACTACGCTATTTCTTATTACTGTTACAAAACGTATTTTATAGCAAAATACTTAAGTAAAAAATATAAACTTGGGAAGAGTACCATATTCAAAAAGCTTTACTTTTATTCAGTAGCATTTCAACTCAACGGTATACAATACTTTTTGATGCATGACAATCCTAGAAAAATGTGTATTTGATCCAAAAAAAGCAAGATATTTTGAAAAGTGAATCTTCTAGCAGCGTTGTGATAAGAAAGGGGTTTTTCTTTTTTAGCATCCATCAAGGCGATTGGTTCTCGCTCCCTGTGTCAATGTGGATGAAGTAGCCCAAGAAGCAGCACCCAACTCACGTGTTTTATCACTCATATTCCCCAGCAGTACGAGTGGGAGTCAATCTTTTAATAAAGGGGGATTGGGCTGCTTTTGTATTCCGATGGAGTTTTGGCAAGAGGCGGCTCTAGCTGATTGATACGAGAAAAGGGAGGATAATTTACGGACTCTTGGAGGAAAGAAAGTCTGGGAGAAAAAAAAAGTGACAAAAAATAATAAATAAAGTGGAAAGGGGTCGAAAATTGAATAAGCGTTTTCAATGTGGAGAGTAAACTGTGTGAAAAATAAAGGGATTGTTGTCGTCGTAAAAAATAGCACTTTTCGACTCTTGGGTAGATTGCGTTTTTGGGGTGCTGCTGCGTTGTAGACTTATATTGAAAGGCTGTTTTTTCCTCCGAAGGTTAGAGCGATGTATGATTGTGAGGAAAGTAAAAAGTGTTCCAAACAGAAATTGTTTTCTTAAAACACTTTAACTGTAATGATCAGAAAGTTACTTTGTGTAGGGATATCAAAGGGTAAATCATAGATTTGGCTCTCTGTTGTGTTGTATATCTATACTTCTACGACTCTATTTTAGTAAAAGGATGAAACTAATACACCTTTTGGGAAACGATTGGTAAGTTTGAACCGACAAACAAATCTGGCATGAAACATTTGATAAATGACGTATAAATAATATTTAAAAATACCATGGAATCATTCATCTCTTCAGAAGAAAAACATTTTATTTGCAACATATCTTTAAAAAATTATTAACACAAATAAGAAACGCATGTTCAAAATAATTTGAAATTATGATACCAGAAACTGGAATGGAACTGAATTCTTCAATATCGACCCATATAGTACATGAAAACATGCCATTGATATTTCGGTCACTTAATATAAGTATTACGTTAATTTAATTTTAATCATTTTTGAGGATAAAAATTTCAATTACTAAACAGCGAATTAACGCTGAAAAGTTTATTGCCATTTCTATACACTTTTCAATTCCAAACAATTACCAAAATACCATTCCCTCCTCCCCACCATAATCCATTCAGTCCTCTTGACGCAACTCAAAGAACATAATTACTTAAAACGCGAGTATAACTTAAAAATTCGCCGCTAAGAAAGGCTTATTATGATATCCATTTAAACATGCCACCGTCTTTTCAATTCCTGTCAATTGTTAGAGATCCCTGATATAATCTATCCATTCATCCGCAGACAAAAATCTGTTTATTCGCCGGTCCCAATGAAAGCGAAGGGGGGAAATACACCATTCCCTATTCATTGCATTCACGCTTTAATACATTGTACAGCATTGGCCTTTTACTAGAGATGGGAAGGTGTCGACGTTGTTTGATGAAACAGCATTTATCAATTAGTCACAACCGAGGGCACACTCCGTTATTATAATAATGCCACTTACGTTCCGGTTCGAACACTCAGGGCATTTATTTTGCCTGACTGCGATAACTCATAACGGAATTGATTGTCTCCGAAGTGCCTTCAAACTTTAGCTAATCGTGGATTTAATTTCAAATCTATTCTGGGCTTACATTAGCATTTCGAAATGCTAATTTGACGCAGACGTCATGGATTGAGTCATTTACAACTGTCAATTATTAATAAGTAATAATAGGATGGATTCGCTTTGGAATTTGTTTTATGATTTTAATTTTAACCTCGATTTGACTTTTGTAGGATTTAAATTTAACCGTGGAAAGTAGTTTAATTTAATATTGACGTACTAAAAGAAGTGTTCTAAAAGTTTAAAGTTTTTCTCTTCTCCCGTTTCCTGAAAATCTTTTTTAAAAATATTTCCTTATTGTATAGTCGACTAGAATTATTGGTTCCAGTCATCTTGGGTAATGTAATAACCATGAATTGTTTACAAACACAAAAAATATCATAATGATTTGATCACTGATATAGTGTCCAACTGTTAAATACAATTGGAACAATATATCCTCAAAGAAAATTTATTCAAATTTTTTAAAAAGGTTGAATTATTACTTAATAAGAACTATGTTTTACACTAAGTGTTGCTTAAAAATCGTTGTTTTACTTACTGTAAAATTAAAAAAAAAAGACTAATCTAAACTTGAGTAATGTGCATGCTCAAAAACATAAGTCTGCTATTCGCAATCTAAGACCATTGCCAAGTTTTTTTAATCATATTTTTATTCCCCAGTTCCTTAAGAATAGTGAAAACATAAAAACCCATGTAAAAGTGGGATAACCAATGAAGTTTAATCTTCGGGACATATATTCCCATTAGGGTAAAAAAGATTAAAAGATATTGATACCAAGATCAATTGGCACTTAAAGGTTTTATAAATCTTCACCAATAAATAAAAGATATTCTAATTGTAAATTTTATTTTAGTAATTTCATGCTCTCACATAGTTTTCTTATTTAAGTAATGCTATCAAAAATTAAACTTACTCATACTTGACTGCATATAAAATTTTGTATGTACTGAAAGTAGTGTTAAATATCAAATCGTTAAAAAGAAAGTTTAGCTTTAATATTCCAGAATATTTTCATATTTAATGAGCAACAACATTTCGTTCAATGAAATTTATTCCTTAAAGACAAATATATAAGCGCAAATAAGTTAATGTAGTGATATATAAACATTTTAAGTTTTCGAAAGTCATTTTTTCTAATGAATAATTAAATGTATTGTTGTAAAAAAATTACAACCTTTAAAAGTTGAATGGAAATTTTACTTAATAAGTAGCGTAAGTTATATCAGACAGATTGTCTCAAACACAATTTTCTTCATTAGTTAAAAATTAAAAAATAAAAAAATCACCCTGAAATAATGCCATTTACATAAAAACGAGTTGTTTAAAATACTGTTGATTGATATATATTTAATGCAATAGGTATGCATGTCTATACATAATTTTAAGAAAAACAAACTTTTGCCCTTCAATATTCTTCCCCTAAAAATAACCTTTTTATATTTTTCTTCAATAAAATAGTCATCGCATACGAATAAGTAACAGTTTGACTTATTTTAATGTTTAAAATAGGAAAGTACACATTGTCTTCATAAAAATCATTTAAAACTATTTACAAAGTAACGGGGACTTTCTTAGATTATCAATTAAGACATTTCTGAATTTAAACACACATGTCAATTGTATAAAATGCCAAATTTCTTTAAACTGCCTCATTAGTAACTTTTGTAAATATTTTGACTTAATGTGCTGTGCTACAGAAGGTATTTGAATGAATTTTTCATTAATGTTATAACTAACGCGATTTTTTTTTTTTTTATTATTTTTTTAATGAAAACTTCTTGATTGAGTAATCTTGGATGAAAATTTACAGAGTTGTTTTTTTTTCTAGGTGAGGAAGATGGAGGCACAGGAGATGAGCACGTCTGTGGTAAATGTCGTCTAGAATTTATCGACTTGTCGGATTTCTTGCACCACAAGAGGTCATGTACGAGAAAGCGTTTGGTCCTGGTTGGAGGTAGCGAAGACAGCAGTGATGATCTGGATGATACCGACGAGTTGGAATCTCCCCCAGAGGACTTTAAAGATGATCCAGAAAAATATGCAGAAGATATCACCAATATCCCATACGTCATGTCCCTTTCAAGTGTCAAAGCCTGCTTCCCCGAAAACCCAGCATTGCCAGTCAAAGGATCTTTCACCGAAAGCGAAGATCATCCTCCTGAGCCCGACAACGATGCAAAATCGACTATTTATAATAACTTTTCAGAGGATAGTATCCCAAATGAAATAAAAAAGGGTTCTGTGGAGGCCGCTTCATCACCAAATCCTCAAACTCTACCTCAGTACCTCCTCATGCAAGCAGTTCCCGATACGAACGTCACTCTTCAAGCTCTCCAGAACACAAGAGTGGCTGTCGCGCAACAAGGGGCTGCCAACCCGAATCTTAATCACCTCGCTCTGCACACGGCCCTGTACACCTTGCAGCAGCAGCAAATCATCCAGCTTCACCAAGTAATCCAGCAACTGCAGAGTCAGCTGGTTGGCTCTACGCCTCCTTCAGCCACAAATCCAACACTCCCTAGCATTCCAACAGTGGGCACGCTTACAGGGTCTGCGGCCCTCACACCCCCACAAAGCACGGATGGAAATAATGGCGGGCTACCCGCTACTGTTACACCTTTGCGCACCGTTGAGACGATTACGCAAGCACAAAACTTGTCAGTCACGACCACAGCGACTACTACTTCGACAACAAACGACAACCCCATCACTGCGACTTCTGTACAACCGCCTCCACCACCGCACGAGCCAAACACCCTGGAACTTCTACAACGACACACCGAACAGGCACTACAGAACACAATGGCTGGAAGCTCATTCCTTCTCAATGGACTAAGTGGCATGGGAAACAGCTCGGATATCTTGCGATTCTGTAAAAAGGGTGACGTTAAAAAAGAAGGCAGCGAAGAAGCCTTCTTCCGTCACAGATGCCGTTTTTGTGGCAAAGTCTTTGGAAGTGATAGTGCTCTTCAGATTCATATAAGATCCCACACTGGTGAAAGACCATTCAAGTGTAACGTGTGTGGCAATCGTTTTTCAACTAAAGGAAATCTTAAAGTTCATTTCGGGAGGCACAAAGAAAAGTACCCTCACATAAAAATGAATCCACATCCTGTTCCGTTACATCTGGATAATCTACACCCACCCTTAGAACCACCCGAAGCTTCTGAAACACCTCCCATTCTGACCCAAGGTTCTCCTTGTCAGACGATAGCTTTAAGCTTGCAACCTCCAAATTTGGTTCCAGCGCAACCGTTGCCTTTAGTGACACACTATTATGATAGAGGCCTTTCAAGCCCGACAAATAATCAAGAGATGGGGAGGCAATCTGACAATGAAAACGCTCAATTGGAACGCAGAAGTGTATCTCCGAATGATGCTTCTAATTTGTCCGATGATTCCGGTGGTTCAGTAGGGGAAGATTATGCCATAGATGAAAATGGTGTGAAAGATACTGATCAAGCACGCTATGATGAAGATATAGAAGATAATGACGATGATAGCTTTTCGGCTTCTCCTAAAATCGAACAAAAAGAAACCGATGATAATGCGGACGAAGACATGAAAACTCCGACATCAGAAAACAATGGTTCGATGCGAATTACTACATCCATTCCTTCCTATGTAAGCAGCTCAGCACCAACATTCCCATATTTCTTCCATCCTAATTTGTCACCACCTTCCAGCATGGCTTCCATATGTTATCCGCCAATGTCTACACCACCTTTAACTAGTACGCCTTCTTCAAGGGTTTCTACCACTAGCAATACAAACAACGATGGAAAAGAACAAGGACCTTCTCCTGATCCAAATTTTTATCAAGACCTGCTACCCAAACCAGGTTCTAATGATAACTCTTGGGAAAGTTTGATGGAGGTAACCAAAACATCTGAAACATCTAAACTTCAACAGCTTGTGGATAATATCGAGCATAAGTTAAGCGATCCTAATCAGTGTCTATTTTGCCATAGAGTACTGAGCTGCAAAAGTGCACTTCAGATGCATTACCGCACTCATACTGGAGAACGGCCGTTCAAATGCAAAATCTGCAGCCGCGCCTTCACCACAAAAGGAAATCTCAAAACTCACATGGGAGTACACAGGTCTAAGTCTTCCCTTCAAGTATTGCACCAATGTCCTGTTTGTCACAAGCAATTTACCAATTCTTTAGTTTTGCAGCAGCATATTAGAATGCATACTGGAGAACCAACCGATATGCACCCAGAACAAATAATGGCAAATGAAGTAAGACAAGGTCATCACCTTCTAACTACCTCATTTCCTCGGCCAGTTATGCCTTCATTATTACCAACCTTCACTTCCCCACCATCCCTTCCACCACGATCCTCACCAGGAGGCCCACCGAACTTATGCCAAACACCAAAATCTTCTGAAGCAGCTTCACTAACACCATCTCCGGTCCATTCTTCTACACCAACTGAGAGTGTTATAAAAACCACTTTAAAACAATCCGATAATCATTCAATGGATGAATCTTCCTCACCTACAACTATTGGCAATTCTTCACGATCTCCACCTGCTAAGCAAGAGAGATGTGCAACACCTCAACCACCAGTTCTCACTTCAAATTCACCTTTAAGTGTAGATAATAATGCTTCAACTCCACCTCAAATTTCTTCTCCAAACATGGATAAGCCAATTATTTCAACGCCGTATTCACCAGCTTACACAACTTCTCTTGTAGCTTTGGAAAATCACGTTAAGGCAATCAACACTACCATTCCACAAACTCTGCCATTTTCCCCTTTTGGCATGGGCCTTGCGATGGGTAGTTTTTTCCGATATGAGGATACAGCTTTTATGAATCGAAATCAATCAAAAGATATTCATAGGGAAAAATCTCCTGTACCTCCTCAGTCTTACTCTCCTTCACCAAACACTAGTCGAGCTGGTTCTGATATTTCAGATGAAAGATCAACACCTGGCTCAATGATAAAGTCTGAATCTCCAGTTTCTGTGAATGGCAACCATATACGCCTATCCTCTGGTGTTATTACACCAAAAATTGAAGGTGGGGCTCTAGACTTGACACCTAAAAACTCAAATATTTCTATACCCCCATCCACTCCAGATATTCAGCTTTTTCCCTCACCACTTGCAGGATTACCTTTTCCAACCACACCTGGAAGATTATCAACTACATGTCGCATATGCTTTAAAACATTTGCCTGTAACAGTGCGTTGGAAATTCATTACCGTAGTCACACCAAAGAACGTCCTTTTAAGTGCAATGTTTGTGATCGCGGCTTCACCACCAAAGGTAACATGAAACAACACTTGCTAACCCACAAAAGTCGAGACCTTCAGCCATTGTTGTTCGCGTCGACAGACAACTCCGTGCCCGATAGCGAAACGAACTCTTCCACGAACGTTACAAGTCCACGAACTTCAAGTCCTGTGACGGCATTCGAAACGAACTTAAGTCAAACCAGTAGCCACCACAGCGAGAAAAAAGAACCCGTGGTCTCAACTGTTTCGACCATTTCTCCCCCTTTGTCAACAGCAACAGCGATTATATCAACTTCATCTCAAATAGCGCCGCCGCCGCTGCCGTTGCCGCCACCAGTCGTTTCCTGTGCACCTTTGCCAAAAAGTATCAAGGTTGAGAACGATGGAACCCAAAAAAGACATAATCTTGATCAACCTTCTGCACCGCCATCCAAGAGAACTTCTGGCTTCCCAAAGCACTTTTGCCATATTTGTCAAAAACCATTTTCGAGCGCAAGCGCATTGCAAATCCACAACCGAACCCATTCAGGCGAGAAGCCCTTCAAGTGCGTGGTATGTGGAAGAGCATTTACGACTAAGGGCAATCTTAAAGTGCATATGAATACCCACATGGCACAGAGTAACGGTAACTCTCGTAGAGGAAGAAGAATGTCCTTAGAATTTCAGCCTCCACCTCTTCCCGCACATGGAAAGCAGGACTATCCCCACCATGCCAGACCAGAACTGTACTTTCCCTATCTGCCCCCTGGATATATTAACGGCATTACTTGCCCACCGAAAATGAATGAGATCTCCGTTATACAAAGTGCCGCTGGTTTCACAAACGGCAACATAAGCACCTCTAACACTATGAGTCTAACTCCTGCCGTTTCCATGATGACACCTGTGATGACACTGGGTCAGCAACAACCATTCATACGCAAGCAAGTGCAGCAGAGTGCAGACACCGACGGCAACCACTATGTAGATCCACGTTCCCCAGACGAAGCTGAGAATCTGAAGATTCAACCCTCTCCCAGTCCGCCTATGGAGAGTGCATCCCCAGTTCGTCCCATACCCTCTTCTCCATCTGCAGCATCTGATAACGCTGCTTGTTGGAGTTGGAAGACGGCCTGCAATGTCTGCAACAAGATTTGCGCTTCCTCCACCGAGCTAGAAATTCACCTCAAGTCCCATTGCAGCTCTGCGATTCACGACGCTGTCAGGTCCACTGCAAAGAATCTCGCCTCCTAAAGATGTCAAGGACTGTAGTCTATTTCGACAGATGCTAATTTCTTGACTCCTCTAAGAAACGCCGTGTGTGAATACAATACCCGACGAGCGTTTAAAATCCATGCTTTCCAGTGACACACTGTACTTACATATAGGCTTTGCTTCAACCCAAATACAGCAGGGAGCCTTGAAAATGCAAGACGGAAGGAGCTAGAAAACAAACTGTTATCAATACCACTGCTTTTTTTTGACGTCCTGGATTTCTCATCGTTTTCCCCTCCTCTTTCACCCTCCCTACCCTGGTCAAATAGGAGTATGGCCAGGATTATTGGTTCCTATGATAACTAGTCCAAAGGCTTGCACCCTGGTCTGCATTTCTAACACATGAACGAAAGGCAAAGATGCCCTAAGATGAAGCTGTTAATAGCTGTTTAGGTGGTAGCTAACGTGCGGGGTATTCTACTCCTTTGTTATACTTAGTATTATTGCACATTGATGGGTGTCACGTTATGCCCATTTGTTGGAACTATTTATGTACATGTAGTAACCTTATATAAACTGCAAGGCAATTTACACGGCTACGTGACTGTTAGTTAAAATATTCTGCCTCTGCCTATTCTTCGTATGTGTGTTATTTTCCCCCTGTGTGATCGTTATGTTTATGTGCATAGGAACGTGGAAATTCGTGAGTGTATGAATAATACTAATACCTCACGTACAAAGACTTGGATTCTGATTATTGCAATATGTTTTGTATCACTGATTGTTTTTAAATTATTGTATTTTATGTGAATGGTCCTTGTGGAATGAAGTGTCGGAACCTTTTATCCTTTGATTTTACTTTGCATTTCTTGAAGAGTCCTAATTTATCATACTAACTCTTTCCCTTCAACCTAACTATAAAATCTTTTTCTAGCAATGCTAGGCCCAAAATTCAAGGGTGTTTTAAAATTCATTTCGAAAAATAATGAGAGCTTTTTAAATATTTGACTAGGAATTCCTTATTTTTAGAAGTATTCAATTTATGTTGACAACTATAATTTAAATTCAGTTAATTGATTTTTAACAAAACTTGTAATTTTCCATAACTACAGACACTAATACAGATACTACTACCTAACACTAATATAGCGATTTATCATTTAGTCCAATTTGTTTTAATACTTTAAAAAAAGCCGTTTCTTGAAAACATATTTTTTAAGAGATATGTAATATATTGCCTAAATTTTTATCATCTAACTCACAATTGCTTTCATTGCTGAGCAAGTAGAAAGTTTTAAAATAATTCACAATAACAATGTATCGGAATCTATTAAAAATCAAAACAATTTTCTAAAGGCGTCATTTAGCTTTTCTTATGTAAAATCAATTTCACAGTTAAATTTCTAATTGAAAAATTTCATTACCAAATAACGAAGCTAATTGTAACATACAAATTTTGATTCATATAAAACTAATCAATTTTTGTTAGTAAAAATCTTAAATTATTTCATGTTATTTATTATTATTGAATATTTTATTTCTAACAATTTCTCGTGAATTACGGGAAAAACCAAATTGGAATGACAGGTAATGAAATCTCATCTTATATGTACATAAGCAATTGTTATATCGAAATTTCTGTAAATGTGGCATACTGTCGTTCCCCCTACTGGAAAGTTACAAATTCTAAAGAAATGTTTTGTCTCTCCAAGCGTATTATAAGGAGACTATAAGTAATTGCTGTCTTTCAAGTTTAAAAGGAAATAATATCTGGTATGGATATTAGCTAAATTGTAGCTAAAATCCATTGCATCACAGGTTTTTCATGAGTTGGTTATATTTCTTTTGTATTAAGTAACAACTTTTAGAATAGCTTCTGGTCTAGCATTAGATTAGTTTAGATTCCCCTTTGATTTACTTAATTCCTTGATGTTCCATGTATTTTATGAAACCCGAACTTTTATATGCGGTCGAATAAAAGTTACTTTATATAAAAACATTGAGGCGCAAAAATAAATTTTCTGAATGCTAATGGTTTGTCTAAATTATGATTAATAGGGTTAGACTTTTAGTTGTATAATGATAAATAAAATTTTAACTTATTACATGAAGCTAACCATTGATTTTTCTCAAAAGTTTTAATATTTTATAAATTTTAACATACATTTTATTTTTGTGCCTCATTAAATTAGCGTAAAAGAGTTTAAATGAAAGAATGGAGTAGATTATGTTGCATATTTTAATCTTGTCTTTTTATAAAATGTTAATAATTTATTGTTGTAAATATTCAGAATCAATCCATTTATCAAATTGAATATTTTTAAACGCCCAGTAGTAATTTAGTTGCTTAACTGAGTTGTGGTGTACTAGATTCCGTCGCGTTATTCGCGAAGGAAATTAAATTATATTTCTCTATACTATTTCAGTTATCATCCTAAATTTCGAAATTGATTAAATGAATTTCTAATTTGAACTCAGAATTTTTAAATTGTAACACTTGATAAAAGGTTCAGAAATACGCCAACATTATGGTGAGGGGTAACGTCTGCATGGTAACGTCAACACTACAGCATGGGGATAAGGAAAATAAACGCCAATCTTAGTTGGTGGTATTTTTGATTTCGTGAACTGTAGATAAATTGATTATTTGAATTTAAAATCAGCAGAGGTTGTTGCACTAAACTTCCTATAAGTGGTATAATAAATGAGTGTACATTATATGCAGTATTTTATGTTTTCTGGTAAATGAAAGAAAATTGGTCCTTTACCTGGCCTTCAGGAAATGAGTGAGGTTGTAAAATAAATGAAAAAATCTATGTCTTGTTTACTATGTTTGCATAGAACAAAATAACTTGCTCTCATTATACCTATATTGAAATAACGAATCGGTGACTCCTTCAATAAAGAAACTTTTACAAAAGAATTTTAGATTTTAACCAACTTGTAAAGGAAGAATTTTTCAAAACTATATTATATAAAAAAGTACATTGCGTTTTCCATTTTTATCAAACCGCTCCATACAATAAAGAGATTTTTCGTTCATTTCATAATCTCATCCAATTCCGGATAAAAAGCTCATTTTATTTTATTCATCAGAAAACATGAACTGTTGCAAGTAATATTTACTCAACAATTGACCTACTTAAAGGAAAGGCTAGGGAATAACTCTCGCTAGTTTAAAAGTCGAAATACCCACTTATTTAACTACAAAACTTCAAATCAAAAGCACCATGCTAAAATCAGATTGGTGCCCATCTTCTTGGAGATCTCGCTTTGTTGTTGACGTCATCAAGACGCAGATGTATTCAAATGTTAGTGCTCAAAAATGTAGCTTTCTATTGTTTCAACTCTTTTACGCCTTAAGCGTCGATCCTGATTAATTTCCCTCGTTTTATGGTGGAAATATTTGTCTTTTGTGTGGTTTATCAAAAAAAGAGTCATCTGTCTGTAAGCAGGGAAGAAATACCATTTGACTAGCGCAAATTTTTAATTGTTAATGATGAAATTAAAAATAGATTTCCATGAAAAAAGAGATGAAGCTTTGAAACATTTAAGCAGGAATTGAAAGAAAAAACAACGATTTTTCTCGATATCATTTCGGTAATTCAGATCGAAATTCTTTAAAAAAAAAAAAAAAAAAAAAAAAAACTGAAAAAATTACAAATTAAAATTTGGGCATTTTGATCTAGGAATTTGGTTTTTTATTTCATTTATTAGTTACCAAAATTTGGGATTTTATTTTAAAGATAATAAAACTAAATTTATTTTCAATTATGTGGTGTTTAAACGCTAACGATTATTGATGCATTTTGTTTGAGAAAAAAATTTCCAAATTTATTAAAAGACCGTTTTATGTAGTAAAGAAATATATAATGTAAATGTTAGATTTCAATACAACTTAAAATATTTCTTAACTGGTATATTTCTTTTAATATTTAATGTTTTGACTTTTGTTTACAAAACGTCATCTCTTTTCAATACCATTTCTTAGCTCTTGTTATTGAATCTCAGGATATATTTCTAATACAGTCTCGTAGCTGCTTCTTACATGCTACAAGAGTGATGATACAGTGACTCAAGATTCCTGGTTCGAATCCCCGTTTATGTCTTTCATCATTTTTTCGTGTGTGGAAGAGGAGTTTCCAATTTTTCTCAATTGTTATTATCAATCATTTTATTTTTAAAGTGTATCTTTTGATGTTTTCCGTTTTTACAAGGACAGTATTTTATTGTCAAATAAATATTTTTATACATACTATGATTCCCGAAGTGTTGGACAAAACCAGAAGATTGTATTCCATCGTTCATCACTTCGGGGATTTGTTTTGTTCGTTTCTAGTACACTTTATTGCAAAAACATTGCAAATTTGTAACGGTCATTTATATCTCCCTCACTTTCTCTATTGAGTGCTTTTTCAAAACTTTTGTAAACTTCAATGCTAATTAGATTGTGATTTTTTTATGTGCTTTCCATTAGAATTTGTTAAAAACAACTCAAAAAAGAGCTCACGAACTTTAAATAGATAATGCATATATATATGATGAAATTTGATTTCATAAGAAATTATGAAAATTTAACTAGGGATGAAGTTAAGCAGTAGGGTTAAAATTGTGAAACACTAAAAGATGTTATTTCTTTCATTAAATTTATAAATAACGCATTAAATTATTTTAAAGCTGAGTGAACAATAAAATAAAACTCAAATCAAAATACATGCATATTGTCCAAAGCAAAAGGATTATCTAATACACCGATCCAAATTATATGCAATTAAAATTATTTGAAAATAATTTTCTAAATTATCATACAAAGTTTTTATTATTAAAAATTCAAAAATAATTCTGTGGATTTATTCTACCTTTGATATAGCTCGTCCTTCTCCCTATTTATTGCAGGATATCTATTATATTTGAAGGGTGATTATAATGAAAGTTCAATTTTCACAATAGCTGTAATAAAAGAAGCGCTTGTCAGAATGACCTAAAATTTGACCTGAATATATGCAAAGAAAGAGAAGGAGATGATGTGGCATAAAAAAATAGTTTGAAATAGTTTTTTTCTTATTCCATACCACTTTCCTCTTTCTTCGTGTATATTCAGGTAAATTTTCAGGTCATTTTAATCAGTTTTTTTTTTTTTCCGCAGATTCTTGGAAAGTTGAACTTTAATTATATTCACCCTGTGTTTATAAAAAGCAGCGTGACATGAAAAAGATAAGTTGGGCTCTTTAGGTTATCTGCATATTTTCTTTCGATCCTTTTCCAAGCAAAGTTTAAAATTACCCAATGCACTATTCTATTCAATGTGCGTGCTCTTTTTTAAAGTCAGTTGGACACAGTTTTTGTTTATCCTAGAAATTTACATTTGAGAATGTATTTTTCGCCTTTTTCAAAAACCAAACGTGATTTAGATGCAATCGAGAAAATTTCCACCAATTTATTTAAGCCTACCTGATTCACATTTTTATTTTGAATATTTATTAGTTTATATGAGTTGGAAATAAAACTATATTTTATGGTTAAAAAGTGCAATATAAATTATCTTAGTCGTAAAATAAACTAGAGTTGTTTAATGCTAGCAGAAATATTTTAATTTATAGAAAACATTTATATCATAGTGTAAAAATACATAAAACAAATTGATTTGTGATTTAATAGTGACAACGCAAATTATATTTTTTCCAAATTGGTCTCGCTATATTCTGTCCAGCTGACTTGTCCTTTTCCATCGTAAATTTATTTTACTTATTTTTCCAATACACGATGTGTTCATGGAATTGTTTTAAGTGAAAATTAATAGTCTATATTTCAGTTTTATATTATACTGTTTAATTTTTTTCTGGTATTGTTGTGACTACTTAGGTCGTTTCAGACAAATGGATAAATGTAAACAACTACAGCTTAACTGTCTCCCATAGATTAGCTCTTCGATAAATTGAGTTGTTTCCATTTCAGCTGTACTTCTATTTGTTGTAATCAAAAGGTATTGAAAAATGCGGTCTATATATATATATATACGTATATATTTATATAATATAAAAATTTGAGTATGAGTTCATATGTATGGATCATAGGGAGAACCAAAATGGGGGGAACAGATGCAATGGTGATACGACAACTGTGATATGTTCTTCCTCATGTGTTGATTATAGCACAAATGATTCAACATAGCGCATACATGGATTTTCGGTCCAGTACCGGAAAACAATTAGCATTCCAGAATTCCCGGAGATTGTCGGGACCGGGAATCTTGCAGTCACAATTGTTGGGCAACGTCCGAAGCAGCTTCCCTTTCTATCAGTAGCGGCAGGACTGGGTGAATGTACGGTTTCTTCACCAGCTCTACCTTTGCTTCAAGGACACTAAGATTTGCTCGTCTTAGTCGCGACTTTCAGTCGTAACGTCACAGGTATTAGACCATGCCAACAACGTAATCAAAGGTTACTACCAATTTTCGGATGAGAAAATCCCTTAAGTGTATCTTGACTATTACTTTGTATCATCTATAAAAGCCTTTAATGTGGAGTTAATCAAAACAGAGTTGATTGAGAACCTTTAACTTAGTTTCCGCCGCTACTGATTCTTATACCTAAAAAAACCTTGTAAATAACAGAAAAATAACAGAAAAAAAATCAAGTGTTTTAGAGCAGATAACTTAGTGTGAATACTTTAGAGAAGTTGTACACCCGTGTCATCTGTTATTTTATTGTTCAGTTTTTCTCTCTTTTTAATATTTCATAATGATAATGGATGCTCTTCTGTTCCGATTCGGTGATAATGTTGTTTTTGGAATGGCCCCTTCGATCCCTCCGCGGTTACCCAGGAGATTGCTATTTTTGTAACAATTGTAGTTTCGCTCGAGGGATCGAACAGGGGCTCATATGTAGCCCGAGAGAGGGCGCCACATTTGGTGCATGTCACTATTAAAACTCCTTGACAAACACGGACTATGTTTCATTCATTTCAGTGTCATAACTCATCATTCCTTCCTTTTTTGGATTATTCAACTTATCACACATCGACGATATATCTCAACCATTGATCTCTGACTGTAACTTTTTCTACTCAGCTCTAACTGTAAAACCTTGACGTTACGGAATGATAATCATTTGATAGTTTAAGAGGTTGGTTGAGTATGGGATACTTCCACTCGATAGTTCACAAGCAAAATTTTCTCTGTAAGCAGATGTAAATTGAACAGCTTTTATACTGCCCTCCATTTAATGCTATAAAAAGGTTGCCTTTGGTAACCAACAGATACTAACTTGTTTGGAGAAGAGTTGTTAATATATTATGATTATTGAACTTTCTTCAAGTCAATATGCACGGCGGCATGCTCTATCCAGAAGTTACAGTTACAGATCAATGGTCTCAATTCAAACGAATAATAAACATTTAATTCTTAAATTATATGAGTCACTTCTGTCGCAAAAAGGTGCATGTTCACATATATTAAAAAAACTAAGCTTAATCCACTATTTTTATTCAGGATTTTCCCCTCTACAAATTCAACAGTTTATAATGCAAATGAAATTTTTACTTCCAATCATCCATATGCTTACATAGGGTAATTAATAAAAGTATAGCATACTGTCAAATTTTTTTTTGCATTTCTCCACGTTTTGGAACACCTCGATTTAAAAAAAAAAGTGGTGTAGAAAAAATGTAGGCCTGTGTGTGGCGTGGTCAGCATAACACCCGAACAAATCGCGCATGAGCATAAGGTTGAAATTATAAAAAAAAAAATCATGCTTTCCAGCAATTGCTCTAAAACGGCTCGAACAGTTTTGATTAAAATCTCTGTGCTTATGCATCGTAAGGTGCTCTAATCGTCTCCACCTTAAAAATTCCCGTAGAAATGCAATAAAAGCATAAAAAGTTGAAAAACGAATGCCTTTAGCACATAGCTCTGCACCCATCAACGATTGATTTTTTTCTGTTTCACGCACAAGAAAGGAGAATGTGATGTCTATCGAATAACAACGGTAATTTCGCCATCCTGGCGTTTTTTTTTCTTTTTTTTCTTGTCCATTTAAAATTCATTGCCAAAAATATCGCCAAATTAGCCAATTTCATTTAATTGTGTGAAAATATGAAAACTGAATAACACAATAAATTTCAATGCAATGACCAATATTATAAAGTAATTGAAAGTTGTGCGATGTTCCACATCCTTGTTTTGTCTTGATCTGTTAAAATCCAAATGTCAAAAGAAAAATTGTTTAGTCTTTCTAACAAATTTACTTAAGTTGACATAATCCCTTTTGCATTTAAGCGAAAAATATAACATACAAATAGTTAACCTTTTTAAACTTTATAATTTGATTAGTCTAATAAACATATTCAACAAAAATGTGTCATTTATCACTTCGAAGGATCTCGAAAAATTGCTAGGATTATATTAATTTTTTCTTGGAAGTGCTTTAAAATTCGACTGAAAAAGTGTCATTTTATAAAAAGTTGACAACATGGCTTTAAATAGTGATATAGGATTAGAGCTGGGATATTCGGTGACAAATTTTGTATCCACATTGGTAACTTCATAGGCGAACCATGGGTTAACTTAAATAGACAAGTGTATGAAGTTGACGAAATTAGATTTGCAAAATAATATTTTTTGTTTGAATGCTAAATTTTGAAAATGTGCATTGCACACAAAAACTATGAACTGTTTAATTTTATTTAAGTTAAGAAAAATAGTTGGCATTTAATAAGCATACGCACTTTGAGTCGTTATGATGATATTATGAACTCGCATTGAAACTTTTATTTACTTTTGGAATACTATACTAATATGGCTCAGACTGCCAGAGCTCAAAGCCCCATTTGATTTAATAATCATGGGCACGCTCTCAACTAATAGACATTATATTTATTCAAAACAAATTTAATAAATAATATCGTTATGATTTAAAGTAAAAAAAAAAATACGCGTACTGCAAATAGAGATAAAATTCTTAAATGTATTTTGAAATGTATAACTGGTTAAATAACAGGAACTACAGAATAATAATAATTATAATTACCCTTTCAAAAAGCTATAGAAAAAAGAATTAATGATCAGAATTACATACGCGAAGAAAGGAAAAATGATATGGCATAAAAAAGAAAAACTATTTTGAACTATTTTTTATGTCATACCATTTCCCTCTTGGCGTATATTCAGGTCATTCTGATTAGTTGTTGTTGGTTGGTTGGTTGTTTTTCAGATTATCTGGCTCTGTCAGCATCATGAGGGCTATAATGCGCCAAAACATTCGTCATTAGACAAGCCAACATACATTTACAAACACCCATGCCTAACTCGGGACTCGAACCCTCAACCTCGCGGTCTAGAAGCTAGCACGCTAACCACTATACCGTTTGGTCGGCCATTTTTGATTAGTGATTCTATTTTAATTACAGCATTTTAAAAGTTGAACTTTAATTTTAATCACCCTGAATAAGATAAACATGCATTGACTGCAAATAAAAAAAAATTGGCTCAGGGCCGATCTACAGTTTACCCTGGGCCTTAAGCCCAAGCCCATTACAAAGTTGCTTTTATTTGAATTTTTAAAACATCGATACATCAATACAGCATCAGCATACATCTCTTTTTATAGAAGCATTTGAAGCAGACGCATGACCACACAATGCATTTCCTGCGCATTTCCAAACGTTAAGTGTGGACAGACACTGGACTACACTTTTGACCAATTGAAAACAATATCCTTGGGCTTAAGGCCCAGGGTAGTAATGTTTGGGCTTAAGGTACAGGGTAAAAAAAAAACTTTTAATCATTGTAAAATAACGCTTCGTAGAACATTGGTCTAAGGATCACGAGTGATTTAAAGTGTGAGACTTCAAAACATACAATCTTGAAAGTTAAATTGAACAATGAACACTCATATTGCGATATTTTTTAAATTTCAGGTAAATCGAAAGTTTTTAAGCCCGAATTAGACTTTCATAAATAGCCCTGAGAAGAACATTAACATTTTATGCAAATTGTGTGAGTACTTTTTATCTTGTTTGAATGTTGTTGGTATGTACGCTCAACGACCTATTTTCTTTTACACAATGACGGCTAATCAGACCGGGACCTACAACTTTACGTGGATTCCGAACCCCAACGAAAATACTTGACAAATCCAGGATTTAAAGCCGGCACCCTTAGCATGCAAGGCCAGAGCGCTAACCTCACAGCCATCAGGTGGGCCATATTTGAAATAAACCTGGAACAATCCTACTGAGAACCTAGTATTTTTTTTTGTGTACCTTGTAGGTTAGGATGCCTATTAAATAATATTAACACCTTTCTTGGCAAAATCTGCTGATGAAGTGTTCATTGCACTTTTTAGGAGTAACGTCTATTATTTGAATTCATTTTGATTTAAATTGCCAATTTTACCTGGAACCAAAATTTTTAACCATACTAACACAATTCGAATCTGGTTGAGAAAATTATACAGGGTGATTGTAATTAAAGTTTCACTTTCAAAAAGCTGTAAAAAAGTACCACTCATCAGAATGATCGCAATATACAGGAAGGAACAGTGCTATGACATAAGCGGGAGTAGGTCGAAATGGTTCTGTTTTGTTATGCCATACTGTTTCCCCCTTCTTCTAGTTCTAGTATATTCAGGTCAAATTTAAGGTCATTCTACCCAGTGTATTATTTACAGCTTTTTGATTGGTTGTTTTCAGATTATCTGGCGCCGTCAGCAACACGAGGGCTATAATGCGCCGAAACATTCGTCATTAGATAAGCCAACATACATTTACAAACACCCATGCCAACACGGGACTTGGTCCCGCAACCTCGCGGTCTAGAAGCTAGCACGCTAACCACTATAACCATTTGGTCGGCACACAGCTTTTTGAAAGATGAACTTTAATTATATTCAACCTATATATGCACCTGTGTATTGCACTGACAATAACTGCCACCTGATGACTGTGTGGTTTCAGCTCGGTCTCGCATGCCAAAGGTGCCGAGATCGGATCCGGATTAAGCATGGAAGTTCTGTGGCTCAGAATCCACGTTTAGCTGTATGTCCCAACTAGATCAGCCACCCACAAATAGGTCGTTGAGCGTACAAACCAACCAACCTGGCAATAACTAAACAAACAACTCTTTGCAGCATTGTGTCCCTCAAAACGTTTGCCATACATGACCCATGCATTATTTATTCCACCCATCACACACAAACCACCATCCTTTATACTCAACCACTGCGGTCACGTCTCCAAAAAACACCCTTCAGAAGTAGGCTCCCGCGGCAGTTTACCAAATGATCCGGTTTTTGCGTACCGTCTTTATTGCTGGAGATCTACCAAAAGAAGCTTTGCTCTTTGAATTGTGGGTTCGTTTAGAGCGAGGAATTTGGGAAGGTTTATAGTAAAATATCCATTCTGGGCCCAAAAAAAAGTAGGGGTGTGAAACATCGCACAACTTTCAATTACACTATATTGCTGATGTAGATTTGTGTAATTTGACAATTTTTATATTTTCATCAGTCGCTTAGAAAAAATTGCCAGTTTGGCGATATATATATATATATTGATAATTCTTATATGGGTCTTTAAAAAAAAATCGAAAAAAATTGGAATTTTGGCGATATGCTAATCGATAATTCTTATATTATCCTTTTTAGTAAGTGAAACTGAGCAGAGATAAAAAAAAACAAAAAAAAAACGATTGTTGATGAGGAATGCTCAAGGAAAGAGAACTCTGTGTTAAAGGCATTCGCTTTTCAACTTTTTACGCCATTAAAGCATTTTTACGGGAATTTCTGAGGTGGGAATATTTAAAACACCTTAAGAGGCATTACCACAGCGATTTTGAAGAAAATCGTTGGAGCTGTTTTTTAGCAATTACTAATAAACATGATTTTTTCAAAGGCAGCTAGCTACCTTACGCGCATGCGCGATTTTGACGAAAACCTTAACAGTAGGTCCCATGGCTACCACCAACTCGCGCACCAAATTTGAATATCGTAGGTCAATTTGTGCGGGAGTTATACTGACCACATATACACACAGACAGACATTTTTTCTAGATCACGTTTTTGAAATCAGGATGTTCCAAAACAAGGAGAAATGCAAAGAAATAAAAAAATTTGACCGAATGCTATACTTTCATTACCCTATGTATACATATGGGTAATTGAAAGCAAAAAAGAATCTCATAATTTTTCCATAAGAATAACGCCACGAAAAGCATCATTATATATTGCGAGTACGAAAGAAAATAGCAACAGCCATTTGTGAGTGTAGAAAAACTAACATATTAGCCGAGTCAGTACGAAAGGATTAGTACTTGACATTAAAAGTACGCGAAACTTGAACAAGCCATTTCTAGAATGAAATAACATCTGGCAGTTTAAACATATAGGGTTTTTCAGAAAGGAATACCTAACTTTGAAATGATATAATAACTGTGAAATAGTGAGGGACACAAAGAAGAGACCAGCGATAAGTTGGATAGACAAGTATAGAATTTTAACCCTTGGATAGGCGCGCGATCTTTTATCTCGCGGTTAGTCGCGTGGGGGACAAATGAGGACTAAATATGGAAAAAGATCTAAGAACCAAAAAAATAGAAAATCTTTTTTTTTACGGAAAAATGTCCGAAAGACCAAGTTAAACAAAGTGGAGAACGCTCAAAGTACGAAATTCAGTAGCAATAGTTCAAATTCAATCTGAAGTATGTACTTAACCATTGCCTTAAGTACCAGATGCGATCATTTTTCAGTTCTCCCGAAAAATTTACTTTTTTAGGTCGTTTTCTATTTCTAGTCCTCAAATGTCCCCCAAATTCAAGTTTTCGTGAGTATACCATTAAATTCGTGACCAAATATCAAAGTAAGTGAGTATTTTAATTAAAACCACAACATTATTGAACGGAATAAAGTAAAAATTAAAAAAATATTTTTATAATAACTTGGAAAAAAACCCTGTAAAAAGCCTTTGATCATGGGCTGCCATTTATTGCGAAATTGGTTTTGGGGGACATTTGTCAACCGCTCGACTAACCAAAGGTTAAATACATAAGCTTGAAAAATGGATTGAGGGGAGAAAATTTGATGAAGTCTGTATACAGTTTACTGATAAGGTTTATTTTCACTTGGACGGATTTGTTAATTAACAAAACTGATGAATATGGGGTACTGAATACCCATCTGTGTGTCTTGAAAAACCACTGCATTCTATCCAGTAAAAAGATCATAGGACTCTTTTTCATGAGAGAAACGATGAGCTCATTCTATACCTGTCTATCTAACATACCACTTGTCTCTTTTTTCTGTCTCTCTTTATTTCACAGTTATCTCATTTCAGTTAGAGAGTCCTTTCTAAAAGTCCTTATAGATAATATTGACTATAGACAGAGAGGCGACTGAAATTTTTGGACCCCATCGAACATCATTCTGAATTTTTTTATAGAAATTGGAGAAAAGTGAGTAGATTACGAATCCACTGGTCTGTCTTGGCAAAAATGGCCGAAACTAGTCAAAAATTGACTTTTAATAAGTTGAATTAAATCTAATTGCCAAATGCGCCATAACTTGGCAAATAATAAGCATTTTTTTTTATTTGGTAAACCTCACTCTTTAATTTTCAATTAAGAAGGTTGCAAATGATTCGGATGAGTGGCTATGGCTTACTCACAAATGAGCCAAATTGGCAATAAACATTACGTCACTGATAACGTAACTAATGTAGCCAATTTGGCTTACTTTTAAAAGAAACAAGTTTTCCGAGCCAGAGATCAGAAATCGTTTGCGCTTTTTCTCATTGAAATCAAAATGTAGTGAGTTGCCAGACGAAAAAGTTTGTTCTCTTTTTGGCAAGTTATGACATATTTGGTAATCGGATATTAGTTCAAATCATTTCTAGTCGATTTTTGATCAGTTTCGGCCATTTTTGCCACGACAAACCAGTGGATTCGCAATCTACTCACTTTTCTCCAATTTCTATAAAAAATTCAGAATGATGTTCGATGAGGTCGAAAAATTGCAGTCGCCTCTCGGACTACTACTGATAGTATGAAAGAACTAACATTATAGACTATCGCAAGTAAGGAAGAACTAATATTATCCATTGCGAGCACATAAAAAATACTCATTATTATCATGTACGAAAGAATTATCATTGCTCATTGAAAGTATGTAAGAAAGTATGTCTTTGAAAATAAGGAAAAACTATGATTATTAACCCTTTGCACTCCAGAGGTAACTTAAACTCACCACATGATTTGATGCCGCAACTCGAGAGGACCACTAGGTTTGATGCGGAAAATCAATGCAAAGCCAATGACTGTGTTTAGTTTCTTTGAAGTGGATCTGTAACCGCGAACCAACCAAAAAGAGCGGGAAACGTCTCGAGTTGCTGGTCCCTCAGTGCGAAAAAGACCTGGAGTGCAAAGGGTTAACAAGTACAGTTGAAATATCATTAGCCAAGTGAAAAAGACGTCATTTAAGTTCCATGCTTTAAAGAAGACATTAAATATAGGGTGGTTAAAATCAAACTGACGGTACTCAGACGCTCGTAGCTTCGGTTCTACTGAAAGGATCCTTATGAAACTTCAAATATATGTTATGTAGATCATGCGGCCGAGGTTACCATCAAAGAAAAAATAGTTCAAAATTTCGCCAACAGGTGGCGCTGTAGCAAAATAAAAAGAATTATAACAGTTAAAAAAATCAAAGAATAAAAGATTATTTTATTTATTAGCACACCTGTATGCTCTATGTGCATACATTGTCGATCAACAATATTGTTACAACAATATAGTTTTACAATTAATGCGTGTTCTTTCCTGTGTAGCCTTAAAGTCCATGCAGGCAATTGATTTCTTTGAGCCATACTTATTGCTTTTATTAAGAAATTACATGAACTACTCATTTGCATATGGTTTTACCAATACAGCGCCATCAATAGGCAACATTTCAAACTAATTTTTTTCCGACGGAAACCTTGACCGCAGGATCTACATAACATACATTTCAAGTTTCATTTGGATACGTCTAGTAGAACAGGATATACAAGCCTTTGAATACAGTCAGTTTATTTTTAACCACCGCACAAGCAAAAAGTAAATACAGTGATCAAATACAAAAACTCAAATATTATAAAATTTGCAAAATTGCTAAATTAAGATTGGTTTAGTTTTGTCAGCGCAAAGGCTTTTATTTTTCCGTTTGAAATAATTTAAAAAGCGCGTGAGAGAAAATCTCACACAGCCCAAAATATTGCAGAATGTGAGGGAAAATTACATAGGTTAATGGAGCTTCAGTGAAAACTCGTTTGTTAATTAGAACCATCTGTAGGAAACTAAAAATTTCCCTTACTTTGAATGTCTTTCCAAAATTTAAACTTTTTAATGTTATTAAAAAACACGTGTTCAGGGGCGTACTGGAACATAAAATCGACACTGTGATTTTAGATTTGTGGCCGCCTAAATTTTCAATCTAATCGTTAATGAAATATTAATCATTATTGGTAATAATAAAATAATTCCAATAATTAAATGATTAATTTTAATTAAATGATTAATTTTAATTAAATGATTAATTTTAATTAAATGATTAATTTTAATTAAATGATTAATTTTAATTAAATGATTAATTTTAATTAAATGATTAATTTTAATTAAATGGTTTTAATATTTAATATATTGATATTTATATATAAATATGTATATTTGAGTACCATACATATTTATATATAAATATGTATATTTGAGTACCATACATATTTATACGTAAATATGTATATTTGAGTACCATACATATTTATATATAAATATGTATATTTATATATACGTATGTATATTATTTATATATAAATATGTATATTATTTATATATAAGTATGTATATTTATATATAAATATGTATATTTAACAGGCAATTTCAACAATTAAATAAGTTTTATTTCTTAATTAATCCTAAAAATTTAATTGTTCTAATAATTTGTTTAATTAAATCAAATTTTCTCTGCGCCTCTACTATTTATGCCTAATTTGCGTGAACTTGGACATGATCTATAAAATTAATTTAAATTAATTAAAGTTTACTATAAAATTAATGTCACATTTTAAGCAATTTTTTAATGTACAAGCTATCTCTTTGAAACCAAAGTGATTGTTCTATAATAGTTAGTAATTTCAGTGGGAGTGACTGGTTTATTAATGCATTGGGTTCTTTAAAAAAAATTTGAGGGAAACTAATTATATGAAAAAAATTAAGAACTAAAAGAAAAAAAAAATTCTGTACCGCACCTGCCCATTTTGCAAAGACACAAACCGGCCTGGTGATTGCACCGGACAACCCTATGGCCAGTGCGCCCCTGAGTGTACTGTTGTATTTAATACACATTTGTATATTTTAAAGAATATTGCTATAGATAAAATATAGGATTGTACTTATCCTATGGGACCAGAAAAGACGGACGATAAGAGGAAAACAACGAGATCCCCTTTAGAAGTAGCAACCTTATTCGAGGCCAACCCTTTTGGCAAGAGACTATCACCATAGCAACACAGCTCGGCCAAGCGAACCTAACTCAATAAGAAAAACAAGTGACCAAAATAAACGGCTTCCATAAGAAGCGTGGCCGGAGGCTTGGTGGCCACAAACAGATCATCATCCCCGTGGGTCTCTCCCTAAGAAGGCACCACAAGAAAAACAAAGGAATGTGAAATGATTTATGGAAGGAACGGCGATTCCCCCCATGCCCCTCGCTCAATATTCACTACTCACCAAGCTTCTTGCGATTCCCTAGAAACGCTCACTTTGCATAAGAGCTTCTCAGATCCCATGCGGTCAGGGGAAAAGATCTGTGTGCGTGTTTCCTAGCAAAGATGGGGGAGGGTCGATTTTTGAATGTACTACTGCAGTCAATAACTGGAGCAGAAGAATAAAGGTTAATCAAGAATTGGAGGCAGGGGCGTAGCCAGAGATATTTTTTCGGGAGGGAATACGAAATTATAACTTAACAAATCCTAACAATAATTTTTGTTATTAATGCCAAAAAGATTTATTTACAGGTATTTCTAAGTATGTTTAGAAATTTATTTACATTTTAAACAAATTTACCAATTTAAAGAAAAGTTCTTTAATTTTTACATTCTAATAGCAAACTGAAAAATTTCGTGAGGGGGTATATCCCCATATCCCTCCCTCTAATCAAGCTCCTGATTAGAGGAAAAAACTCATGCTGGTTATTTTGACTTTATTTCTAACATGGAATAATTTTTATGGTACTAAGAAAATTACATTAAAAAAAAAAAGGTATGTACATATCTCAAACGAAAATGTAAAATTAGTGCAAAAGAACTAAAATTAATACAATTCTCTAGAAATCCTCACTTTGCATATCCCATGCGGTTAAGGGAAAAGATCTCAGTACGTTTGTTTCCATGCAAAGCTGGAGTTATTAGAATATGTGTATTAAATAGTCGGTTTTTTTAAGTTACTACTCTAATCAATAACAAGGACAAAAGAATCAAGATCAATTCGAAAATTGATTAGGATCTGGAACTAATTTATTTTTATTTTGGTTGAAATATGTTTTAGTTGAACTAAAAAAGATGCAGAAAGTAGTCACTTGAAACGATAGTTATAAAAAAAATATTAAAATTAGTGCAAAAAAGTCATAAGTAGATTCAAATTTCAATATCTCAAAATTACACAATTGTTGGGTGACATCGACACTAAAAAGATCCCTCCAAGAGTTATTTATCGCCAAATCTCTAAAGGTTGAACAACCATGGTTGCCCCTCATGTAGACCTAGCGACAGAAAACTAAAAAAATCCCCTTAATATCATAATATACACACCATATGTTATGATATTAAGCGGAACAATAATCAGCATATTCTTGTGCTTATATTTAAACAAAGTAATATTTCAGAACAATCGAGATACATAGTAGAGAAAACGATTACATACCTAAAGAATCTTGTTACTTTCTTACAAGACCTGTCCTATTATTCTGAAAATAATCTCTTAATGCTGTGACAGTAAGTTAAAAATAATAACTTTATTTCAACAACGGTTCTATACCTACAATTTCCAAATATGCAATTCTTTAAGTTTACCTTAGTTTAATTTACATAATTGATTACAATACCTAAGCAATAGGTGTGCAACATACAGTGATAAGCCCAAACAGTGCCCTTCAATTCCTTCCCAACACAAAATATCACTTCACAAGTTACGCAATAATATAAATATCTTCACTTGCAATTTATATACCTAGAGTTGCCAAAAATTAAGTTCTTTAAGCTTATCTGAATCTTACCTAATCCATTACTATACCTAAACAATAAGTTTACAACAGACAGTAGATACAATAAATTTACATAATTGATTACAATACCAAAGCAATAGGTGTGCAACATACATTGATAAGCCCAAACAGAGCCCTTCAATTCCTTCCCTACACAAAATATCACTTCACGAGTTACACAATAATATAAATATCTTCACTTGCAATTCATATACCTAGAGTTGCCAAAAATTAAGTTCTTTAAGCTTATCTAAATCTTACCTAATCCATTACTATACCTAAACAATAAGTTTACAACAGACACAGTACATACAATGCCTAAACTTAGCCCTTCAACTGCTTCCACACCACACTACAATATCATCCCATACAAATAATCCAATAAAATGAATATTGTCACTTGCAATATCTTCCCACTTTTCTCCATAAAAATATCCCTCCCCTATCACTAATTCAGTTATCTTCCTCCAAATATCAAGATCTTTATTTGAAGGGGCGGCGTTCCGCCCTGAGCAACTTAGCGATCCAGTCACGCTTGCTCAGTCGTCCTTCCTGCAGTGTGGCGGCACTTTAATTAAGCCATACACACCAAAGTTCACGCTAACGAGGAAAGCTGGCCTGTTATCTGTTTTCATAATAAGAGGGGTGGGACCGTGCTGTAAGATGACAGCTTATCAACATCCCCCAGTCATAAAATATTCATTACTTAGACCCGCTGATGGCTTGATTGTATTTGAATAACCGCCGGATGGTTATTAGGCGCGTTGCTTGTCACAGATATGATTTGTTACGCCGCCTTGTATTATCGGGATTTGTTTGGCGGTTGGATAGAAGCCTTGCACCTTGAACTGCTACTGTTCGGATTTTTTTTATTGTTTTAGGTTAGAGGGGTCTTCAGGGAACGCGGAGGGAGATTCGAATATTGTTTTGGAGAGTTTGTAACACATAATTGTAGAATCGACTGGCTTAATACAACTTTTAATAATTACTTAACTAAACTGATAAGAAACAATACAAGAATAATCAACAATACAACTAATAATTAAACATATTAGCAATTCCATAATAATTACGTTATCAATTCAGAAATAATTAACTATATTATTAATTCAATAATATACCACATTACTAATTCAGTAATAATTAAGAAAACTGCCAATTTAGAAATAACCGATAATATTAACAATTCTGTAATAATTGACAATCATACCAATTCAGTAATAATTGACAATGTCTCCAATTCAATAATAATTGACAATACATATTACTAATCCAGTTACTTTTGATATAAAATTACCAATTCAGTAATAACTGGAAATATTACTAATTCACTAAAAATTAACAATATTCCCAATTCAATAATAATTAACAATACTTTAAAAATACTAACTATTGTTTAATATTTAACAATTCAGTAATAATTAGGAAGAGGGTAATAATGTTAACCAATCAATAGTAGATATCAATACGGTATTAATAATAATAATTCAGGAATAATTGACGATAATATAAGTTTAATAATTATTAATTCTTTAATAATATTGTAATAACAAAATAATTAACTATATTGAAATTAATGAAAATAATGTACGATGCTGTAAAAATATCACAGTAATTAACTCTGATATTATTATAATAGAATCAGTATAGCATACTATTGAGGTAAAAATTTGAGTACCCTTGATAAACATTGTGCCAAGATTGTGTCTCGAATGGAATAAAACCTGTTAAACTACCACCAGGCAGTACGACATCCGACACGAGACTGACACAAACATCGTCTTATCTACTCACTTTGAGAAACAGGGATTGCAGATATTTATTCCAGGCTGAATCTAAATTCCCTAAAATTCTCTCGTAAGTATTCTGCCTTTAAGGCGTACATCCCAATTAATAAAAATAATAATAATTTTCGAAATGAATTTCTAAGTTTTACTATACATGGTTTACGCATTTACTATACGTGGTTCACAAATTTACTATATGTGGTTCACAAATTTACTATACGTGGTTTAAACATTTAATATACGTGATTTAAACATTTTTATGCGTGATTTTCACGTCTACAATACGTAGTTCACACATTTGAAATATGGGGTATACACGTTTATTATTCATTGTATTTTTATTTAGGAATTCTTTCTTTCATTACTTGCTTCTGCTGCTGAAAAAAATTAAGACTAATTATACAATCTTTTACTGCAATGCCTGTTTTATTTGTTACTACAATGCCGCAGGATTTCTACTTCGTAACCTTTCATCCGTTGAGAAAATTCGACTTAAAAAATAATGTACACGCATCATCCACTTAGCCTTTCAATTAAAATTGGCTGTAACGTTTTACTTGTTCCTAAAGTTTGTGATAAAACCAAGCAAAATCAATGAACTTCTAAAGGCCTACCTGCTGGCTGTGGGGTTAGCACTCTAGCTTCGCATGAAAAAGGTATTGGGTTATAACGTGGGTTAGGCATGAAGGTTCTTTGTGGTTCGGAATCCACGTTAAGCTGTAGATCCTGGCCTGATTAGCCATCATTGTGCATAAAAATAGGTCGTTGACCATATAAACCAACCAATTCTCTAAAGAGTTAGATCTAAGTGTACAACCCGGATCGCTACTGATGTACAAATGTATTTCAATATATCTTCACTCATTATCAGACAGGGTGTTCCAAAATAGTGGTTGTTATATGGTTTATTTTTTTAAACAAGACAGTATCAGTTCAAGTAACAAAATAGCTAAAAATAGAGTACGGATTCGAGATTTTTAATGCGTTTTATTTCGGTTCATTTAAATTTTTTTTTTTTTTTTTTTTTTTTTTTTTTTTTTGCATTAGTGGGATTTAACCCCAAAACTTTTGTGTAAAGTACCTTTTTCCTTTCCAGGAAACATAAAATTTAAAATTTGATTACTTTTAAATTAAATGAGGCATGTAATTTTTTTCAATTCCTTATCTTATTTTGAACATGTTTGCGATTCACTCCGATTCCATAACTCTACAGCTGAAAAACAACAACATAACTCTATGTGTTGTAACCCTCCCACCTTCTTTTTTAACCCTCATTTTGGTCTTACGTACTGAAAAGAAGCTTTCTTGACACGCTAATGTGCAATTTAACGTGTGCATTTTTATATCCATTCAAAACTATTTTCGGTAATTGTTAACATTTTTCATTTTTTTTCCCTTCGAAAACAACCCTTCGGGTGTATTCATCTCGAACTCATTCCCGTTAGAAACAATCGAAATCTCTCCCGAACAAACCCATTTCAACATGCATTCTCAACACGGTTCTTTCAACACTCTTTATTTATTTTCCGTCATCCGCGTTTCATCTTAATGAAAAGAAGACACCCCCTTCCCTCCCCCTCCCCCTACCCCGATAACCCAGGCGAACACGCAACTTCGATAATGCAATGAAGTTGCCAGTTTCTGTTTCGAAACGAACAAAAAAAAAGTCCACCCCCTTTGATGAAGAGGTTGATTGGGCAGACTATTATGAATCCACCCCTCCACAAAGTGAATCGGATGCCTTAAAAAAGGCACGTGGCTGTCACGTGACCATTAGAACGGTTCAGCGACGGCGTGAAATGGGTCGGATAAAATCATATGAAATATGGCCGCAGGAAACCCAGGGGTCGACCCGGAACGGGTAGCTACGATCTCTGCAGATCAATCATCCCCCCCCCCCTTCCCTACTTAGAATGAAACGAAAAAGGGAAAGTGAAGAATTTTCGAATAAAGTGGGGGTGGAAAAGATGCTCAACAATTGTCTCGCCCGCCGTATGGATCAATATTAAAAAACCCTTAAAATGAATCGTTATCGTTTGGGGGGGGGGGGGTGAATTGTAGGGGAGAAGCTCTTTAGCGACACGGCCCATTGATGGGATAATGATGTAGCATTAGAAACGTTATGATTTGTTGCTCATTGTCCAGCAGTGATGCTTCCTGGAAACTTACTCTACCCACTTCATTCCATATAAGCGCAATTTAAAATACATAAGTTTCAAAATTTTTATTCTACAAGAAATCTATAGTCCATCTATCCATTTCAAATTTGTGCTTAGTGGCAGTGTTATGGATTGGTTTTATTGGAGATTTTCTTGTGCAAAAGCTATACAAAGACTTTATCTATATTTGTAAATTGAGCAACTGAGCTAGATATTTGAAAGTGTCCGTTTGTGGAGATAGGGATGTATTCTGAGAGGTATTTGAAAGGGGAACTGTTTTGCATTTATATCTCTAATGACAAAACAAAAACCATCAGGCAACCCAACAACTGACAAAAGATGAAAAGATAGATTGTCCAGCTTCAGGTGAATCTTAAAACTGGGACTGATAACCCTCTTGCATTTTTAATGCATCTGAATACCTTGCAATAAGCATTACTTATTGATTTTTATATAGCAGTCATACCTTCATCCCCCAATCAAGTAATTAAAATATGTACTCCTTCGTCACTAGTTCATATTTGTACAAATGGTATTATTATATTTTTTACCACAGAAGATCTAGAGTAATAAAATTTTTATAAACAACTTGCATTTTAAGGGGGTATAGGAGACTAAATTTGAAAAAATTTCCAAATTTTTTTATTATTTAAAAAAATAATAATAGAAATAGATCTGAGTTGAATGAAATCATAAATTAAGTTTTACATGAATTACAACTTTTAATATTGAGTAATTAGCACCATGACGGATGCTTCTCAACCATTCTAAAGTCCAGTTTCCTTGGTGATGATATTTTCCTCGTCTTTTGAAGTTTGAATCGACATAACACTAGAAATGTATATTATAAATACATTAAACATTTTTCAAGTATTCTTTAAGTATATTTTTTTAACTTTTTTAATTATTGATGGGTTAATTCTAAAAAATTCTACAATTCTTTTTTTAAAGAAAATTAGTGAAATATTATTTGAAGTTTTGAAAGTAAACTTTAAAAAAAAATTCTAATGATGTTCAAGAAAATTTTTAAAAAATCGTTCTATGATTCTCAATTAGTAATTTAGAATTAAAAAATTTTGTAAATTGAACAATAAGTAATTTTTTAACGTATATCAAAAATAGAAATTCCAAATTTTACTCAAATTTAAATTTTCCAAAAAATTAAAAAGTGCTATTTTAATATAAAATAGTGTATTCAACTAATTTAACAAAAATACATCTACCCCTCAAAAAATCATAACATTTACTTAAAAATTCTTATACCTGTCCTATATCTTAGCTGTAAAAAAGGGTCAAACATTCTAATTGTTGAATATTCTAACTCCCTATATCCCAAATTACCAGGAACCTGAAAACTGGTGCACATATTTCCGAATGTTAACATAGTAAATAAGCTATCACAATTTTGACTAATAACCCTTAATTGGTCGAAAAGGGGGTTATGTTATTATTGTCCTATTTTCCACAAAATCAGGACAGTGAAAAATTGGTACTAATATTCCCGAAGATATTATATAAGTAACACTAAAACATCATCACGAATGTTATTGACTATCTTTACAGGGTTAAAAAGCGTTTCAAACATTATAAATATGGATTATCCTAATGTTCTAGTTCCTATACAGCCTGCACGATGAAAATTAGTAAACATGTTCTCAAATTTTTACATAAACTAGGTATGTGGAATGAGGCACAACTATGTTTAAATTTGACGTGGAATATTGTTATTACCATTTTCATTCATTTGAAAAAATGGCCAGTTTGACAATATTTTTGGCAATAATTCTTACAGGGGCAAAATCCCCCCCCCCCCCTTGCAAAAATGGCGAATTTGACGATATACAATGACGTTTTGACAATTCTTACATTATCCTTTCTTGTAAGTGAAACAAGAGAGGGAGAAAACGGTCGTCTGATGCTCAAAAAAGAGACCTCTCTGTTAAAGACATTAGTTTCTCAACTTTTTACACCTTTTATAGCATTTTTTATGAGAATTTTGGAGGTGGGGTTGTTTAGAAAAAATTAAGAGGCGTTATCATAGCGATTTTGATCAAAATCATTAGAGCTGTTTTTACCAATTGCTGAAAAACATGATTTTTATCATGTTTTACGCATACGCAATATTGATGAAAATCTTAATGACAGTTCCCATGACCAGCGCTAAGTGGTACACCAAATTTGAACATCGTAGGGTCAATTCGTTTGGGAGTTATGCTGACCTACATCAATATACCCTATATCAACATATAAGTGAACTGAAAATAAAAATGTGGTCAAACTATTGCCAAATCCTATAAGTATAGAATATCTCATAAATCCAAATTAGATAGCCATTCCGAACTTGTATAACTAACTTTAAAGGGACAAAATTTTAAATATTAAATATCCCAATGTCCTACTTCCCATAAATTCATGACGGCATGAAATTAGAGAGCTCAAATTTGGTACAGCTGTTTCTTATAAGCTAATAACGAAAACTACCAACAACATAATATCCAGTACAAAAATGGGTTTTCAGATAGCTATTTTATATAGAAATCACTTCCCTTGTTCCCTTTCCTACATATATGAACCCACTGACACTGTTTTTGACTATAGATAAATATCGTCAAATAAAGCAAGCTTGTCAACTAGAGTATGTTACTTAACACTAGACGCACACTTAGAAATCAATATTCATAAGTTCCTGAACTGAAATGGAAGACTGGCTTTCAAACTAATAGCATCGGTGACGCGTAAAGCCCCAGATTCAGTCATTTACCGCCCATAGATTATCGACTTATTCCCTTAATGAGAACCTCCATCACATTCCCAAATGGCATTCCTCCCAGGAAATCGGCCACACTGCCCAATGTCCAACCAAAGAAGGCGACAATCTCATCGCCTGGATTGAATTCCTGGGCATACATTACCAAATGAAAACGGGTGCTATTCCATGAAGGCTATTGATTAAACAGGCCGAGCGTATTTGCTTTAGCATCGCCCAAAAGTGAAACCCTATAAGCCTGCTTTTCCAGGCGACCGCCCTCGTCTAATCTCCATCAAGAGGTATGATTGCTAGGTAGGGTTGGTGCACCCTCCATATCAATCAGTCGGATAGAGCATAGTAATAGCCCGCAGCTACTTTCTTGGCTAGCTATTGAATAACACCGATCAATCATTGATTAGCCAACCTCTCTGCACTTACCCTCTAGCGGGGGGTGTTGATGCTCAGACGGTGGAGTAATTAAAAATGCAAATAGATGCGAAAGTGTCGGGGTATATTTTTTCTGGAAGGGGATGCATAATTTTCATTGTAGTGAGTAAAGGATTGCAACCTTATCATCCGCGAACGAGACTTGTAATTGAATAAATTATTAAAAAAATTCCTGTGTTGAAGTTGAGTTTTCAGCAGTACTCAATTTCTTAGGCCGTAGGCCCATAGTCTAAAAAAAAGGGGATTAAAAGACTGGGTACCCACTACTACCTCTAGACGTTTACATTTAGTTATGGGATACTCTATTTTATAGGAAGATGGGTTTTTGTTCTTTCCCTAAGTTGCTCTGATGTGACTTTTAAGGGGTTGAAATGCAAACAAAAAGTAATCTAAAACATGATAGATCTGCACATCTATATATATAATTATCTTGCGTGCCGCCCAAATTCGGCTGTATTTCTGTGAGGAGAATGGCAACGACTTCAAACAACCAATCACAAATCTTTTAAATGTGCTTTAGGCCCGAGTTTCCAAATTCAGCAATCCAGCCAATCACAATATATCTTTTGAAATTTGACTTCTGGTAGAAGTCAACAACTTGAATTAGCTATATTTTGTTTTCTCATTACTGATACAAATTATTGCCTATTTAAACCGTATTGATTTAATATTTACATTGATGCCGGAATAAATAGACGCAAGATGTGTACATTTCTTTTGGATTGAAATTCTATAAAAACTAGGTTTTTCCGAAAAATTGTCTTTTAAAATTCCAAGTCGGGTACTGATTCTGCACCAAGAATTAAGCCAACAAATGTCAGTCGACGCCCTTTTTTTAGTAACAAGTGAATTGTCTATGGTTGCCATAATTTGGCGCGGTTTTATGTAAACAATTCTCGGTGCAGAATCCGTACCGTACTTTAAGGTTTTATTCATATTTATATTTGAACTCTTTCAGTATATACACTGTAAAAAAAACCCGTCACTTATACGGAAATTCCCAATATTATCAACGGTTTAAATCCGTAAACCTGAATTTACGGTTTAAAGCAGTTTTCGTAGGCAAGGTTACAGTTAATAACCGTCATTCACCAAGAATCGCTCTCTGCGCATGCGCGTTACGCCTTCCTTCGAAAACGACGCCGAGCATGTTTGTTTTGAAAGAAAGTGGCTTCTTTGGTAAGTTTCTTTTCATTATAATGATCAATTAAGCATTCATATCAATCATTCATCATAATCATTTATCAATTAATTTGTTCATTGCTATGAAATTCATGTATGTACATAAAATTACATCAGAATCAGAAAATGTTTATTTTATTGAATGTAAGCAAAAACAGCGATGTTGTTCTATTGTTTTTCTGAAACATATGCGTGTGATATAGAATATTGTACGTAATATTTCACGAGTTTGTAAGAGTTGTAAAACTAAATGAAGTTTAATTAACTGCATTGGCTATCATTTAGAAATGTGCTCTTTAGTTTTGTAATAACTTTTGAATGTTTTGGCACAAATTTTGCAAATGAAACTTCGGAAGATCAGATTTGATATCTGAGAATTAAAATTTTATTTAAAAATTACTTACTACAGATGTAGTTTAGGACATTTTTTGGGGGCGATTTTATTTGTTATTTTTTTCTTCTGGGTAATTGTAGTTTTTGTCAAAGAGTTTTATTTTAAGTTATATTTTATACTTTATTTGTTTTGTTTTTTTCAGGAAAAATGCAGTTTGTAACAATGGGTTTTTATTTTAAGTTAGCATACTTTAATTTTATTACTTAAATTTTAATTTGATTTTATTATTGTTTATGTTTTAACTTATTCAGTTACCATGTTTTTGATTTTTTTTATCGCCAAATGCCCCACTACATCTGTTCCATTGTGTGAAGTTTCAGTCAAACGACACTGCAGTTTCATTGCGATTGTTTCAAATCAAAGTCTGCTGGGATTGCCTTAGAAATCACTTGGGAACATTTTCAGTCTCTTACATGGCACCTACCGCCTTTGACTGAAGAAAATCATGTTCCTCAACATTAGATAGCTTATTTGTCAAGACAAGATCATCTGTCATAAATGTTATCGTACTTGGTCACTGGCAAAAGTAAGGGAAGGGCTGGTGATCTTTGGGATTGAATTAATTGCAAAACAGATTTTTAAAATGTTGCTGTTTTCAAGTACTATAGCATTGGTGTGATGATATAGCCTTTCAATGCAGGGGTTAAAAGACCTCTTCATTTTATGAAATGTGTTAGTTGAATTAATGTAAAATTCTTTAAAAACGTAGCTAAAAAATGAACCTACGTTTGTGAGCAAAGAAAAAAGATTTTCTTTCAATAAATTTCTTTTTTTTAGCGTTAACGGATAGTAGTAATTGAGAATTTCTAATCCATTCCTTCCGCAAATTATCGTTTTATCGCTTATAACATTAAATGCCATGAACCTAATGATATAATAAGAAATAGTGTTGTGTGAAATATTGAGTCTTTATTTTAAGGAGATAAACTTAAATTTTATTTTTGAAGGAAATTAATCCATTTATCCCATCCCTAGACTACCCAATTGATGTGCAGATCCATATTTCAAAATAAGGTTTTTAAAAGATGATTTCATGCTAGCTAGTTCATTTGACTCTTTTCACGAGTGTAAATATATGTACATAAGGATGATAAATTTTACAATATTTTTCATATTTTGTACAGTTTATTGGAATTTTTCAAAAAGAAACTACCAGTTGTGCTGAATGCCTTGCTGTACAGCAGTTTTATCGCTGGCTCCTAACAACTCCTTAGACTTTAAAAGTTCTCTGCACTTTTCAGGTAAACTATCGAGATTCTTTTATTTTAGATAGGATTTAGGGACAAATACAACTCTATTTATTTGAAGTGAGAATACTGTTGGAATAAATTTTAGTGCTTTTAGAATAAATTTACTTAGTGTATTATAATTAGAATTAAACATTTTTATTTCTTGCAACGTTCAGTGGTAAGCTAAGTTTTATAAGAACTTGCTTGTTTCACCTTTGTTAGAGGTGCTGTACTTAAATAACACTAATATAGAGTGGCCACAGAACCAGGAAAACTTGGAAATCGGGAAAATGTCAGGGAACTATCTCATTCTGGAAAAAAATCAGGGATTTTTTTTAAATTTCACAGAAATCAGGGAAATTTTCTTTGTTCTGAAGACACGTTTTCCTGATCATCCACATTTTGGCGCCATTTACCCAGAGAATTGTGGCGGTAATCGTTGAAAATGTAATGTTTCGGAATAATTTGAACTTTTCATTACCGCCAAAACTATTTTTAAAAAATTGGCACGTTATCTCTTTAGCTAACATGTTCTATTTGATCAGGATGTCTACACTTCTGGATAAGTTGGGGAAATTGGATAAAAAGTTTGCCATAAAATCGGGGAATATTTTCAGAAATCCATCATGGAAATCAGGGAACTTTTTTTCGTAAATTTTGTGGCCACCCGGTAATAGTAGTTTTGATAATCTGCTATCATTTACATACAAGTGTTTATTTCATTTACTATTTGAGGTTTGTTTTAAAAATAGTTTTGCTTTTGTGAATGCTAATTATGACATTAGTATTGTTACAGAGCTATGTTAGTGGCATTTAAAAAGCTTAAACACTGGTTGTAATTGCACATAAAAGTTACCAATGCATATAAAGGATTTATATTAAAAACTTTATTTTGATCTGTATCACAGGTGCTTCTGGGTATGAATCCAGACAAAGGCTCAGTCACCGCAATGATGTTCCGATACCTGCTCTACCACAACCACGGGTCCCAGAGACGCCCAAGAGAACGTCCCCCAAAGCATAATACCGCCACCACCGGCCTGAGGGAGCACTGTACATGACCTACTGTACATTGAGGGAGCAACTGTTCGCCTGAAAGACTATCCTGACTCTGCCATCTGACCAGGCAACTCGATCAGGCCGATATCCTTGCTAAGGAGAATTGCAGGATTTCAACGTCTCCCTCTTCCACACTTACTTTTTTGGAATTGTACTCTCTGGAAAAATCAAAGATCTCGGAGGAGTGGAAAACACCCCAACCCATAATTGGTACAAGGGCTCGAAACCGGGTTTGTCCCTTGACCTCCCGTGTGACAGACATACCCGGACTGTTCTATCAAGGCTTGCTAGCGGTCACATCAAGTGCCTAACTTTCAACGAGGGCACGAAAACCTTTGCCACCTGCACCAAGTGCCAAAATCATCAGACCTCTCCTGAGCACCTCTTGGATTGCATTGGACTCTCTAAGGAGGATCTCTTTGTCACGCACTCTGGTCACCAAGAAAGAACAGAGGTGAGTTCAAAGATTGCATTGGGTTTATTGTTTACACTGCAAGCATAAGCAACGGGCCGCCACACCGAGGGGGAAGTAGTGAACTTCTTACGCTTACCAGGGCTGGTTGCGGCAGCGATTCCAAGGCGGTGACAGCTTTTCCGGTACACTTTACGTCAGGTCCACCGACCAGCGGTAACCTAAACACCAACTCGGTGTATCCTACAGGCTAACTGAGCCTAAACATAAAACTAAAAAAACCCAGCAAGCAGCCCCGAAGACCTTAACTAGCTGCTTTTATTTACCAGGCCGCTTGGACATGCGCTCTCGCCGATGTTGTGGCTGACCAATCAAGGTGAAGATGTGCAGAAGAGGTGCGCATGCCAGGTTGAACCGTCACATCTTTAGCAATCCTCTCCTAGTCTTCGACTTCCTTTTAGTCAACGAACTTGTAGATCTTGTCTGACTCCGTCAGACAGTGAGGATTAGCAACAACAACAACAGGCAACTCACTCCCACACACAGAAGTAAGTGAAAGAATGATTCTTCAGACTCTCCAGCAGCAGTTAAATACCACTTCCACCTGATCACGTGCCTTCCACGTCATCCAGGCGAGTTCATTGCAAAATGTAGGGGTGGTCATCTTTCAATTTTAACTTAATTTTCTTATGTGAATACATTGAATTATTAGCCTTTAAAAAATTTTTAAGTATGTTTACTGTGGTAATTTGGACATTTTATAAGATGGTGATTTTGTAGAGTCATAATTATTCAGATATAACTTGCATTGGTCAATTTTGAAAATTTATTAGATGTGTTCAATAATTTGTACATTCCGCAATCTAAATTTTTCCTTTTCGTATATTTTGCATATTTTTCTAAACTGAAAAATTAATAATGATTTTCATATGGCCTTAAAAGTTGCTGCAGCTTGTATTAATTGATATGATTAATTATTCCTAGAAATTTTTTAATATTTTGTTTATTAAATAAAGTAATCTGAACCACTTTTCATTCGTGTGTATTGAAATTTTATAATTATGTATACTTTTATACTGTCAATTTTGAAAATTTATTAAATATGTTTAATAATTATTAGATGTGTTTCAATAATATTTTGTTTATTAAATAAAGTAATCTGAACCACTTTTCATTCGTGTGTATTGAAATTTTATAATTATGTATACTTTTATTATGTGTATTGAAATAAAATTATATTTTTATCAAATTTAATTTGTTTTACTTAATACTTATATATATACACAGTGTCATAAAATACATTTAAATCCTGTCGCGTTAAAAAATATTTTGAAAGTTAGTAAATTATTGCATTTTTTTAATGTTTTAATCAAATTGAAAGTCTAGGTAATCATAGTATAGATAACCAAATAAATTTATTATTATAGTTTGATATAAGAAAAGACTGATAGCTATTAATAAATTATTTTGTGTTACATGCTCATTTTGTGATATATTTTTTACCTTTCTATTTATGTTGAAGGATTACCTTATTGCTTCGGAATTTTTTTTTTTGTTTTAATTTATAATGGGACATAGAATATTTTGCTGTGATACAGAATTGTACTTTAATTTTTATGATTTTCATCCATTGAATATGGTCATTATTACTAACAAAACCTTTAGCAGAACACAAATGCCTTCTTGATATTGTAAACTGTGTTTAATACTAAAATTAATCATATATTTTGTGGCAGAAGCTTTTCCATCTACAATTGTTTCTTAATATTTTGCAAAAGCAAACCGTTCACTTACATTTGTAAACCTTTTTTGTCACTGCAAGTTTTTGTGTAAAATAGAGAAAAACTTCGCTTATAGGGGTAAACTGTTTCTTATACAGAAAAATTTCTGTGTATTTTATATGAAATTTATTGCAGAAAGTTTCCGTGTACTTTACGGGGGAAATTGTATTTTATATGGAATTGACCTTATTCAACACAGAAATTCTGTTTATTTTACAGGTGGAAATTGCATTTTGTATGGAATCAACGTACTTAATACAGGAAATTTTAATTTATTTTACGGGAGTAAATTATTTTGTATGAAATTACCGTATTTAATACGGAAAGTTTATGTTTATTTTACGGGGGATCAATGTTAGTAACCAGTCAATAACCGTTTTTAATACGAAAAGTTTCCGTTTATTTTACGGGAGAAAACTGTATTTTGTACGGAATGACCGTAATTATTACTGAAAGTTTCCGTTCATTTTACGGGAAAAAACCGTTGCAATCAGTCAAAAACCGTATTTAATACGGAATGTTTCCGTATTTTTTACGGTTTTAAACTGGCGACCCAGCTGCCAGTTTAAAACCGTAAATTTGACGGGATTTTTTTTGCAGTGTATACACCGATAAAGACTGAGCACGGAATTTTTATTAAGAATATTAATGCTGAAAATTCACAATAGATTGAATAAGAATTTAAGCATTCCGGATAAACCACAATTTTTTAAAAAATAAATTTTTATAATAATATAATTTTTCAGGTTATGATTTACCTTACGGTGCCTTTTGGCGACATTTAAAAAAAATCGTACAAGCGATTTAAAGAAAAAAAAAAAAAAAAAAACGGCGACTTAAAAAATTTATAAATAATGTTTTCAGTTTTATGGTACAATATCACTCTGCAAGATTTTTCTTGATTATGCAACTGAAATAGCGTTTTGCTGGGGCATATTTTAAATGCCTCACTTTGAAGCGAGCGAAGAGAGACTGGTTCGCTTCGCGAACCAAAAGGAATTGCGTAGCAGTACCGGAGGTTGACGTGCGTTAGCGAGCAGGGGGTGGTGCCCCCTAGTAAATAATAAATCAGTTATTACGAATAAATGAGAAAATTAATAAACATGCAATAATTTATGGAGAAATTTGAACCGTGGTACATGGAGCCAATTTAGATAAAGATTGTCAAAAAGGTAATGATATCAATAAGAGGATAACAAAAATGTCAAACTTTTTGAGATTTAAAATAAAATCTGGAACTCAAAAAAATTACAAGGGAAATAAATGTAAAGACACAGTAAATGTTAGCAAATGCACAGTAAATAAATTTTAACCTATAACTTAGGCACTTCCTCTAATTAAGCTGAGAAGAATAAAAAAAGAATTATCAGAAAATACCAAAGCTGTAGGTCGGGTTAAAATTCTCATCTATTGGGATCATTTTCGGGAGAGGTAGGTACAGACCCTTCTACGCATCATTCACACAAAATACACTTTCTCTAAACAAGATAAAAAGATAATTAATTGCCCATGGGAGCCAATCAAATAATAGTTTCATATTATATATTTATTTTGAGTATCTATTTTAAGTAGACGTTAAACGCACATTTAAATACATTAAGAAACAAGATCCTAATTTTTTTAAATGTTTTTTTTTAAGGGCACGTTTAAAAAGCGAAATACATGGAAATGCACCCTTTTAAAAATAATGTCAAATGACGAGAATTTTTCGTAATAATTAACTTTTTACTCTAAAAATAATTACATACAAAAAACTCAATGAATTTCATTGATTAATAAGAAACGAGGTTTCTCTTGGAAACATACCTTCATAAGAAAGATTCAGTTTCACACAATTTCGAAATGTTAAAAATAATAACCTAAAATATATATGGTTGAGTCTTCCTGCATATATTTCAACAGCTATAACACTAGTACGATACTACGTGATTTACGATGTCAAAATTACAGCTCTACTTGTGATATATCTTCACCCTACCGTCAAACATCACCACATCGCGCTAAATGGATGGAAAAATCAGGATAAAACACGCTATTTCTAGTTTACCGATATTTTAGGAAATCAAGAAAGAACTAATATGCTTATGGTGAATTCAAGTTAAATAAAAAGGAACTAGCCAATCTATTAGCAATGGATGTACATAATTAAGGACGTAACCCCATCTAATATATGCAGAATTTTTTTCTGCCACATTTTTAAAAAACAAAAATAAATATGTTAGTATCTAATCAGATTGTCTGGATTTATCTGTATTTGAATTAATCGTTATGGATTTATCGATTTATGATATAAAAAAAAATTCATATCCGTTTATTACACTTTATCATTTAAGAGGAAAACCAAGTAAGGATCATTCTCTTTACTAGTTATGTTACAATCTTCTAGCCCAGTGCATTTAGAAACTACTTTGTATAAATCCTTGAAATTTAGTGAGTAGTTATGAAAATGATCACTGGATGAAATGACATCAATTAAAAACTTGAAAATAGCTTTGAATCTATTTTATATTATATTTGAAAACCTTTACGTCAATGCATTTGCAGTGGGTCTTTTGCTATTTCAATTTTTATTTATAATAGAGATGTTAAATGAAAACAATTTATGTCATTTCATTAAGTGATCTTTTTCGCAACTACTCACCAATGTTTCAAGGTTTTATACAAAATGCTTCTAAAGGAGCTGGGCTAGAAGATTGTAACATAGCGAGTATAGGGAATGATCCTTACAAGAACTTCGTCTTAAATTTTAAAAAGAAACAAAAACGTAAACTACTGACACGTTATATCTTTCATTTACTAAAAATTATCGTTGTTTGCTTCATTATTATCGTTAATGGCATTTATCATATTTAGTTTATTATTCTACGAATTCCCTCCAAAGGGCATGAACATTAGAGACTTCTCTCCTGTTTTTGTTATAAACACTTACAGTTAGAAAGTATGAACAGAATTCCAAAATAAAAAATTTAAAAAAATCCAAAATGCGCATTGTGTAATCTGCTGTTCGACTCTAGCTAGTTGGTCAATGGCAAAGCACAAATAAACCCCAGTTGCTGAAAAAAGAAACAGGTCGGGATCTTCCCTCTCCTTCCCCCAAATCAGTCAAATAGTCAGAGCCGGACTATAAGATCTCTGATAGAATAAATGCTACAAAAAGCTCAATAATACATAAACTGATAAGGGGACTAGTAAAACTCAATGCATTTGAAATATTAAAGTTAAGAAAGTTAGCCCAACTATTTACCAAATATATTTACATACAGCTGTAATGTATCTACGATATTATGTAATACGATATATGTGTAATCTGCTGTTCGATTCTAGCTAGTTGGTCAAGGGCAAAGCACAAATAAACCCCAGTTGGTTGGTTGTTTTCAGATTATCTGGCGCCGTCAGCAACACGAGGGCTATAATGCGCCGAAACATTCGTCATTAGACAAGTCAACATATATTTACAAACACCCATGCCTAACACGGGACTCGACCCCGCAACCTCGCGGTCTAGAAGCTAGCACGCTAACCACTATACCGTTTGGTCGGCCAAATAAACCCCAGAAGTTGAAAGAAGAAACCAGGTCGGGATCTCCCCTCTCCTTCCCCCAAATCAGTCAAATAGTCAGAGCCGGACTATAAGATCTCTGATAGAATAAATGCTACAAAAAGCTCAATAATACATAAACTGATAAGGGGACTATTAAAACTCAATGCATTTGAAATATTAAAGTTAAGAAAGTTAGCCCAACTATTTACCAAATATATTTACATACAGCTGTAAAATATCTACGATATTATGCGTTTAAGCTTTGCCATGTTACGAAATAGTAGCTAAAAAAGATACTGATGAAACGACCCCACTTTCCGCGGCAATGTATCCAAACATTGTCACCCTATGCTACATGGAATGTATCCAAACACCGCTGCCAGAATAAACGCTGCATAAAACCCCCCTGCGATAAGCACGCGAAGGTGAGAGGAGGGGTTAAGTATGACGCGCGTCGCCAGGCAACACACGATCAAAAATTGACGCCTCCCCCACCCCTTATAGAAGGGGAGAAGTATCAAAAGTGGGGGAAGTGTTCGGGGTTGGATGGGGGAGGTCAAAGTGTTAATAAATCGAGTTGAGTGGTCTGTGTAGCTCATTGTTCTCGGCAAAGGGGTGACAGTGGATGATCGGGGTGCCGCGCGATAACGTGACGCGCGGCGAATATGGACGCGAAGACATAATCGCGTTGAAGAGATAGCGCCGTTATGGATGGATCTTGGAAGGGCCAATTTTCTGGGTGGTGGAGTTGCGGGACGTTATTTTCACGCGCTGTTTAGATCCGATAATAGATCCCCCTTTGTCTGGTGAAGAAATGTTTTTTTTTTTTTCATCTTCCTTACGCAAGGTGTACAAGAGAGGCATATTGTGCCAAACTTTGCAGTAACAACTATTACTGATATCCCTGGTAATTCGGCAAAGGCTCGAATGTGTTATCTTCTGTTCTCGTTATTCACGTAGTCGTTGTCACCAATCAATCGAGAGCTGAAAAAGAAACCGGGAGCGTTTCTTTGTCAACTATCCTATATATGTGATGCTCAAAATATGAATAAAATAGCGTCCCTTCAAACAAGTGAGCGTTACATGGCAAGCGACAGAGCGGCGACGCTTACGTTTATGTTTACGCCTAGTACAGTACGTAAAAAAAAATTCCGAACGATAGCTATATCTTGTGCTCTAATTAATGAAATAACAAAAAAGTACTGTTGTAAATCGTGAAAGATCTCTAATAATTGCATATGTTTTTTTTTTTTTTCTTTCTTTCTTTTTTTGTCATGATGGGTCATATATTAAACAGAACCAAACTTTAAAAAGTTCAAAGGTAAACCCAAAATATTATGCCATATTTTGATTTAGAATCTAAAAAAAAAAAAGTAAAAAAAAATTCATAATATTTCAATGATTTGTTAGTAATTTAAATGATAAAAACAAAATGATAAATTAATGTTTAAAAAAAACTAAATTTTTTTTTTTTTGGCCATAAAGTTTTTAATAACAATGAAAGTAGGAACAGAATGACTATGATTAACACTAGCATCTGGGCGAAATATGTTTCAGCTTCATCTTCAACGCTTGACATAAATTTTCGCTCACCGCTCAGATTCTTTTCAGTCGATTAAAAGCTCTTGTCCAATAAAAATGGCAGAGAAGGGAAAATTCCCAGACATCGAGTGAGAGGCTTTGATCTCGGAAGTTCAATGCTGGCTATGTTTGTGGAGTGACAAATATAGTGACTTTAAAAATAGTGCTTTGGTTTTATATTAATTAAAAAAAAACTTTATTTCAAAAACATAATTTGAAATGTTATTTTATTATTTTTACAAAAATTTATGTTAATATGATATTTTATGATAATCTCGCCTCGTAAACGATTTTAGTTTTAGAAATACTTAATTTCTTAGGTAATCACTCAAAATGAGAAGCTAAGCTGGATCACTGAATGACACCATATTTGAACTAATGGAAAATACCACCTTCGCTCGCATCGTAGCTAGAGCCTTTCATTGTCAGCTCTAGTCACTCACCTCTGGCCGCTCGTATTGAACCCAAGGCCTAATGCAATCTCTGAAGTCACTACTAATGTTGAGGCCTATTCATTTGTTTGGTGGCTATCTTTATTGTAAACATAATCAACACCTGCCTTTGGGTACTTAAAGGAGGTGATTGACCCCTACAGTTCAGTGGCGCAGTAGTAGCGCATTGCGTTGCCTCGCCACATGTCCACGGTTTGATCCCCGGACTGGGACTCCGCCTTTCATCCCTTAAGTGGGTCGATTAGATGATAACCAAGCATGCTTGGAAACTAAACACTGGGGTTCCACGTCAGACTGACCATCTGACCGAAACATTGCTGCATAGCACCCCATGGTCAAGTAAGCTAGATTGGACATACAGCAGACCAAGGCCCTCCCGTGGGACTGTTAAGCCACTGAGTTTAGTTTAGTAGATTGTCCTCTCCAGCAGCTTCATTTGGTTGATTGGTTTATACGCTCAACGACCTATTTTTATGTACAATAACAGCTAATCAGGCTGGGACCTACAGCTAAACGTGGATTCCGAATCACAATGAACATCCATGCCTAACCCGGGATCCCAGCAGCTTCAGAAATTGGGAAAAAGGAAAAATTAAGTATTAAAAGTTTAAAAAAGTAAAAGGCAAACTTTTTTTTTTAATTTTTAAAGTTTTTAATTTAAGTACAATTAAATGATAAAAATAGGAAAATATTTTATGATAAATAAGTATTCAAGGTGAAAAAGTGCTTTATGCGGACGAGCAAAGTGTACACAAAGTTACAGAATTAGGATAGGTGTAGAGTTAGAAGAGAGTGGGGAAGCTTCCCCAGCCGAGTGTTCTTTATTCAAACACTTATGGCAAGTGGGGAAGCGTCTTACACTATGCTATTTTTAGCAATATCCAGTACAAGTCGTGTCCATAACGAACCTGTAGCTATAACAAAAATTACTTTTTTACTAAGTGTAACGTCACTTAATATTTATTTACGAAAGCGAAAATGTAAATAAATCGTAAATAATGAAGAAATAGAGTTTAATTGAAACAAATCACGTAATTATTATTTTGTAATTCTGAAAAGTTTTCGAGTTTCCTGCCTGTGAGAATAGAAATTAATTTGGAAAACAAGGTTTCTTCTAACGTTTCATTAGTTTTATTTGTTAAATAGTGAACAAGCACAACGCGTGTTATGTTTCTAGCCGAGGCAGTAAGAGGCAATTACTTTTAAAGTTTTACTAATTTTGAAGACAGATTCCTATTAAATTGCTGGTTCTCTCCCCCCACTTTGGAAAATTTACCCTTCACATACCCAATTACCGCCACTGGTTTTTGATCTACTTTCTTTTAGGTGCTTCCCAATACAACATAATCTGAAGGGAGAAAATCGTAGCCCATAAAAGTTTAATCCTTTAAAATTAAGTCGAGAGGACACTACACAGTAGCGCCATCTATCGACTCAAATGAGAAGTACACAAAATCTCAAGGGAAAAAAACCCCGCTTTAGCGTGTAAATCAAACACATATTTTTATATTTTTTAACAGGCGCGTAGATAAGGGGTTTATTTTAGGGTTGTATCCCTTGCGATACTTTTTATTTTTCTTATTACTCATTAGAACATGAAACTAAATCGAATGTTGACTTAATTTTATAAGGATTGTATACTTTACACATTAATTAGTTAATTACATTATGCTCCCATTATGGTATTTGTATGACTTGTGAATAAGGAGAAAATTAAACTACCTTTCTAACTAAAACATGACGTAATTACTGATAGTTAATATGCAGATTGTGCCTAAAAACTATGTTATTAGAAATTCTATTTGTGAGAAAAGGAAGTAGCTTAAATTGCAAAAATGCTCAAAATAAGGTAGGGAGTCAAAATAAGATCAAATTCGTCATTTGACAAGCCAACATACATTTACAAATATCCATGCCTTACACGGGACTCGAACCTACAACCTCGCGGTCTAGAAGCTAGCGCGCTCCCCGCACATCTCCGCAATTACATTAAAGTAACAATCGGCAAAAATGACCATCACACCAAGATAATTATCAACGTTAGCACCCAGTATCTCGGTGGAAATCTTTGTATTAGAGGCTATTATATCAACGTAACACTCTACGAAATTGATTATCCCAACCATGTAAATTTCAGTGATAGAGATGACTATAGAGGTGTAAATCATTGGGATAGTAGATATTACGAACCACGAAAATAAACATCACAACGTACACCTCAGTTATAGCACCCGTCTTAGAAGTGCATCTCAGCAACAGAAGCCCTTACGTCATCGTAATGCTCAGCGAAAATAACCACCACTCACCAAAGTAAATAATGCCAATATATGCTGGCAATTTGCAGAAAAAGTGGTCATGATATTGGAGGTTTGGAGAAGTCTGGGCGTATGCAGGTTCCGCTGTTATCAGCACGCCCAATAAAATTGTAAAGCAGATTTGTATCAATCTTATGAATGATCGAAATTTCAATAAAAAAATAAAATAAAACCGGCCTTTCAGCTTAACTGTGCCATGTCTGACAGATGCAGATCTCTGCAATAGCGTCTGTGACTATTATATCGGCGTAACACCCGACGAAAAGGATCATCACGCAACAACGCAATTCTCAGCGATAGGGCTGCGATATCCACGAGAATAGCGGTCATTTCATCACCGCAACGCTAAACAAAATGGCCATCACATACCAACGTAAATAATGCTGATAGATGATGGAAATTTGCAGGAAAAGTGGTCATCACATCGGAGGTTTGGAGAAGTCTGAACGTACGCAGGTTTCATGTTTGTCAGACTTGCAAGTAAGCCCAATAAAATTGTAATGCAGATTTGTATCGAGCTTAGAAAAAAGTAAATTTTCAGTTAAAAGAAAAAAGAGCTGAAATCCGCATTTCAGCTGAATTGTACCATGTCTGATAGGTGCAAATATCTGCAATAATGTCAGTGATTATTTATATCGATGTAACATCCGACGAAACTGATCACGCAACAACGTGATTCTCGTGATGCAGGTTCTGACAAAGCCAAGCAAAAATTACTGCTAAACCAAGCACTTCAAGCAGGCAAGCAGTAGTTAGCTTATCGATGCCCAGATGCGATATAAGCCTCTTAAATAATCATTTAGTACTTCGAACAGATTAGTTTAAATTTGCTTAATAGTAACTAACTTGACTATCCTTACGAAAAGTGTCTTAACTTTTACTATATACCCGAGTAAAACGACTTTCCATCGTACAGTCAACACCACCTACAACAGCCCCACCTAAAGTACGCAAAAAAAAATAAAATCCGAACGATGGCAATATCTTCGGTTCTAACGACGTATAATATTGCGGTTTACACCAAAATGCTTTGTTTACGAATTTCTATATCTCTGGTGCAAAATTTTTTTCTTTAGGACTTGTTTACTAAGTAAATTTAATTCTAACTTTGACAATTTCATTACGAATCCCTATTTTTTATTACGTTCTAATTCAACTAAGTTATCGCAAGCTATAAGGTGGCCAGGTTAAAAAAAAAACTCCAGATTATTTTCAACTCCTGAATTCGGAATTATATTTAACAATCTGAAATCCTATGCCGTTTATATGCTGGCCATCCTGTATAATTACAGAAATATAACGTATACAACTGTTGTTGAGTATAAAATTGATAAATACTAAATTTAGGCATTTCTAAACAGTAAACAAAAAAGTGGGTTTTTTTTTTCAGAAACGTTGCACTGTAAATACAAATGCAATATGATTATTAAAATAATCAATTAAATGTAATTTCCTTTGTAATTGTTTATAAAATGTAAATTAATTTCTAATGTCCGTGTCCAACTCTTTTTAGAATGAACAAAATTTTGCATGTAACGGTCTCGTTCTATCTCTATAACCTTTATCAATAATTTTCAGAACAAAATTTTTGACTAACTTTTAACAAATAATAAAACTTGTTTTTAATTTTGTGTATTTTTTTAAACATAGTTATTGTCCATCAATACAAAATTGTTAGGTTACTATAGTATTATCTGACATTGTTAGCATATTTTATGCTAATTTGAACACGCTTTTTGAACGTTTCCTTAATCTAAATTTGATTAACTAAATATTTCTTTTAAATTCTTTAAATAATTATTAAAACTTATTTTTTGAAACTTCATGCATATTTTTCAACTTAATGGAACGTTACGTAAGAATACTCAAACTTGTTAAAATCACTATATTATCTGATATTGGTGAAATATATCATGAAGCTAAATTTTTGTAAATTTATTATGGTTTCTAACTCATGTTGGTTTACATTGCTTCTTTTCTTGGCCCAAAAAGATCTAAATGAAGGGTATACCAAAATATCTTAACTTTAAAGAGAGAATGAATTATGGAATGGTCTTTTAAAGAAATCTTTATATATGTTCAAAGGTAATCTGTTGTACGGTCTATGTTTCTGTTTAAAAAAATAGACACTTGTTTTGTTAATTAATAATTATCAAAAAACTGTTTGGTGTAAAAGTTTATTGCTATTTATGTTTGGCATTTAACAAACTATAATTTGAAACAAAAATCACTAAAATATATTAATTATTTAAGAATTTATGGTCAAAAAGCAACTTTTCTTTTTAAATTTCATTTTGTTATTTCTTTTTCGTCATCTAACCACTCATTAGAAAATTAGAAAATTTTGCATTTCGACCATTTTTTTTTTTTTTTTATAATTATAAATCCAAATATGGTATAATATGGGGTTACCAATTAACTTTTTATAGTTTGGCTCAGTTTAAACACGTATGACAAAATACTATATACAATTATTTAAATATAATGATACTTGCCTTTATCTATTTTATCAATTAGAATGCAAGATATAGCCATCATGGTTTTTTTTTTTTTTTTTTTTTTTTGCATGCTGTACCTTCTACAAGAGCAAGCTGACTGACATGTTAAAAACAAATAGTGGGCTACGAGTTACTCTCTAAACTAGATTCTTTCGAGGTAGAACATTCTGTCGGCTATTTAAAAAACTGAAAACTTTTACTGTGACGGTCTTTGCTGAACTTACGAGATTTTAACGACCAACGATAATATGTAAACCACTGAATATGTAGAGTATGAATTGGTTTTTTGTAAGTAGTGATTATCCACATCATTCTAGAAGAAATACTGCATGCAATGAAATGTCACGTAATGAAAGACAATCATGTTTGAATTTCACCACAAGATGTCAAATACGCGTAACAGACTTTACATTTTTATGTTATTCAAGCAAAATTTTAATAAAAATTTAGAGAAATACGGAATCATTTTATTACAATCGATATAAACCTATTAATTGAACTTACAAATAATCAAATTAAAAAAAAATCAATTATTTGTTCCGAAAAGATGTAAGGCATGTCCTGTATGTCAAATTGGCCATTTTTTTCTACGATAATCTCAGTATGCAAATTGAAAACCCTAAGAAGTGTTATTGAACTCTATTTGAACACCTTCTCCCTGTATATTAGCATATATCCTCCTTATCTATTGTATATATTGCATATATCCTCTTCATATGCTGCATATCGTAAACTAAATATATATATTTCTCATATACAGTATTTATTCTCTCCATATATCCTCCCCATATTTTGTATACATGTTGGTCGAAAATTGTTGAGCGCATTTCATATTAGGAAAAAAAATAGCAAAATAAGGTATGTACATGATTGTTTTCTAGGTATTTTGTTGTGTAAAACTGTTTGAATTTGTCTCTCCAAAGAAACAATATACGTGTACCCACCTCATTTTGTTCTTTTTTACTTTTTTTTTTTTCAAACTTGAAATGCATTCAATAATTTTGGACCACCCTGTATATCCTCCCCATATTTCGTATGTATCCTCCCGTATTTTGTATATATCCTCCTCATATTTTGTTTATATCTTCGCCATTTTTTCAATGTATCTTACCCTTATTTTGCATGTATACTACCCATATATTGTACGTATTCTCCCCATATATTGTACAGAGACAGGTGGGGTAATTTTTGTACTACTTTTAAAAATCATGCTAGTTAATAATTAATAGCTTAAATTTTCCATTGTTTTAATAATTACATTTCTTGACATTTGCTTCCTTTTCTTAAATATGAGAATATTTACATTAAAATTTTTTAATATAATAACATCAATACTTCTCATTGAGCATGCTCTCACAAAATACTTAGTCAAAAAATATTTGTGAACTTTAATTATATTATTTAAAATGACGCATTTCAGTTACCATCAAATGGTAACGACTACAGCTAAATTGTGGTCTATTACTATTAAATTTTATAATTTTGTAAAGCATATATAACAATTCTCAATTCAAGATTCTATCACAATTGTTAACTTAAAGTTTACCGAATTCACTATCCGTACAATAAATTTAAGTTCAGTTTACTTCTTTATATTTATCCTAACAAATGGTTATTTAAAAAACAATAAAAATGTCAAATTACTGACAGAGGGGCATTGTCACTAATATTGATGACTGCAATATCCCATTCATATTACTATTATATAAGAGGGAGATGTTACTATTTCTAGATTTCTAAAAATGATGAAAATGAATAGGTCAATTTCATTATATCAGTTTCAGTGTAAGTTAGATAAGCCTCTGCTTTGTTCAGAAAGTTATTGAATGTTATACAACAGGACGAAAAGAAGTTCTTGTCTTAACTGATTTTTTGTGTGATATAACTTTAATATACGATTGATTACAAATTGATTTAATGTATTTTTTTTAATCATAAGTTCAAAGTTTTTAGTGATTTTTCCATACCCTAATATGGACAAATTAAGATTACCAATACGGACTAGTCCAGGTTAGGACTTAAAGTAACTTGTGTTATTATACTTTACTTTTCAGTTACAGAGAATGCCTAATAACTTATTCATTTCATTTATCATCAGATGTCTGTTTAAATCTAAAAAACTTTTTTCTATTTCAATTTTTTTAAGTTCTATCTAATCTGTATAATGTTCTGAATGATATTTCTAATATACATTTCAATTTAATTTGGATTATTTGTGAAGTAGAGTTGGATAAATAAGTTGAATTGTGAATGTCACTGTCACTAAAAATTCACTTCTACACACATTTATATTAACATGCGTCAGATCCAGCTACCAAATATATGCAGTTTGATAACATTTAATGACTGAAATCTTTCTCTATTAAGGCTGAAGACGTATGACTACAAATGCCTTGATAATTTGAAGTTTTTCAGAATTTGTCGTTTGAAAACTTAACACCAAATATTCAAGTTCGAACCTTATATCTTCAATTACAGTCAATATGCGACCTTTCCATAGAGTTACTGTGGAAGTTATTCCGGTCGAACTGTAAAGCAATTCCGGTTGAATTTTTTGTAAGCCTTCTAATCTTATCACCTTTAACCTGATATATTGCATACGTCTAACATTTATATTTAGATTCAAGAGAATTAAAAATGGACTTTCGGACATCGTTTCCAGTACTTCTGGTTTATATTTGATATACCTCTACAAGTGACGGCCGTAGATAACTTTTTAGATAGTACAAGATCTTCTAGTAGCGCCAACATCGACAAAGATCACAATCCATAAAAACTATTCCAATGACACAATCCATAAAAGCTATTCCAATGACACAATCCAAGCCAGAAGCAAAACTTACATGATCCACTTGTGACCAATCCCCATCAGTTTGAAAGCAACACCATCATCACGAAGTTTGAACTTTATTCGAAATAACCGACCATCTCCAAAATGGGTAGCAGAGGCCAGTTGCCCTCCCCAGGTTATGATTCTCCACGCAAGATAAATAAATAACGCTTCTATTCCATAAACTCGCCAACCTGGAGGCCATAATGCAAGTTTACAGCTGCAAGCGGCTCCCCCCACTGCATGCGAATATCATGGAATGAAGACACGTAGTACTTTCAAGTATCCATCTGAACCGCACTCCCGCATACCCCCGACCAAATGGCGGATTCCCAGTCTTTTGTTTCCCATTTATCGCTCTCATATCCACTTGTTACCACTCGTAAATAACTGCAGGGATCGAGGGATTCATTTCGATTGTATTCGTGGGAGATGAAGAATGGAAGAGATGGTCAGTGATGAAAAAGATGTTCTTTCATAACCACTCAGCTTGCCTGATATGGGGAGACTTGTGTACCTAGGGCCACCCCACTTTTATTGGATAATATTTAGTTCTAAGTTTTTTTACTCACTTAGGTAAGTGGCAACACCCAATTGCTCTTTTGGCAGCCATTTTGAAATCTTAGAGGTGAAAGCTGTGGCATGTTATAAGTGGAAAACGTTTTTATATGGTCTGCAGCTCATGTCTTTTATTGTTTTACAAGTTAAGTCAAATACTTCTCTTTGAATTCTAGTAAATAATTTTGTTTGTAACATTCAATACTAAATGAGATGTTTAGATAAGTCATTTCTCCATGTGCATTTTTAGTAGAAGATATTTTATATGAAATTACCAAGTCGTGTACATAGGGCCACATATTTGCTTATTGTGTTCAAATTACCCAAACCAAAATCTGCTGGCTCTTCTAAGCGATAATGCACACAGCTAATTTTTTGGGAATCAGTTTTTCAAGTTATGAAAATACTTGTAATTCACTAATAATTTGACACATTACAATGTATTATAGTTATTATATGATAAACCAATGACTGATAATTACTTGATATTGTTTCTTTTATAAAATTCATCTTATGATGTTTGTTTTCTATTCATTATGGACTGAAACCTCACTTAAAGAAAAGGACCCTAGGTAGATCAGCTACTGGCCCTAGATACAACGAGGTCTTGTACCTAGGGCCATTTGTGAAATTTCTTTAAAAATCTTCTATTTGATCGAATTTATTATTTTAAGTATTCATTTTAATCCCAATGGGAAGTAATTACTGTAAAGATATATGTATATCAGTTTCACATTTTTAATTGGCTCAGTGGCTCATTTTTTGTGCATTGAAAAAAGGCGCCCTAGGTACACAGGTCTCCCCTACTCAGTGGCAGAAGAGGGTGTTGGGAGGAAGGTACAGGAAGATGCAGTCCCTGGTAGCGTTTAACAAATAAATTTTGAAGTTAGTAATATAAAGAAAAAATATGTAATATTCCAAAAATGTTGAATATCCTAAATTGTAAATTTCCAGAGTCTTGGTGAATATTGCTTCATCTCAGTGAGCACTTTCATAAGAAGTATTGCTCGCTTATATAGCATTTGTATTTTTCTGGGGACAAATACAGAAATGGCGACCAACTTACAATAAATAACGACACAAGGTCCTGTTCAGTTTAACTTTTCTGAACAGGGACTGTCTTTAGTAACAGTTTACTCTGAAGCAATTTACGATGTGGTCTGGATAATTATTATAAGAGAAAAGTGGTATTTGAATAAACAAGTATGGAATTTTAAATACACCGATTTTCAAAATTAGTTACAATGTTCAAATGTGGCAAGAAATTCGAATGTAAGGGAATCAGTTTATCGTTTGAAAATGTTTATTGCATGAAGAACAATAAACTGATATCCCTTTACTGGATACCGCAGCCTAAACGGTAACTTTTGTAGAATGCAGTGGCTTTGCAAGAAATACAGACGGGTTTTAAGTATTCCGTATTCAACAGTTTTGTTTATTGACAAATCCGACCAAATCAAAATGGGTCTCATAGATAAACCATAGAAACCATCAAATTTACTCACATCCATCAATTTTTCGAACCGGTGTACTCAAAATTTTTAAATTCTATACCTGTCTGTCCAGTTTACCACTTGTCTCTTCTTTCCGATTCTCACAATTTTGTAGTTATGTCCTTTCTTAAAGACCCAGTATCAACTGTTCTATTGTAAAACTAATGTTCTTATTCTCCACAGCTAAAATGCGATTTAAATAACTCACATGGGCGATTCTGAAGAATTTGAGGAAGTAAAAAACATAAAATAAAAAATATATAGCAATATTGAAATTTTACTTTAAGAATTTTACTAACAAAACTAATACATTTACTACTTCAAAAAAAGGTAAACGAAAAATATATTTTCAAAAAAAAAAAAAGTTTTCTAATTTTGCTTGTAACCTCCATGGTTAACACAATCCATGGAGGTTCTAAAAAAGTAGATTGCTATGATTAAAACCTAACCTAATAGTCTGAGGATACTCTGAATTTGCTTTTAGAGAAAAAATTGGCTATTTGATAAAAGTTAACGGCAAAAGTATGCTTAACACTATAAGGAATAACATTACTGAACATGGAGGTTACAAGAACAACAAAAAATTTACCAGATTTTTGAGGATTGGACAGCTTTTCACAAACAATATAAAACTATGCACATCCAACAACATCACCAGACAAAATGGTTGACTTGAGCTTTACTTCAGCTCTGGTAAAGAAGACTGTTCTGCTATCTAGTAGAATTTTAATCAAGTTAAAGATATTCCATGGAGGTTACCTCAGCACCCCTGGGATAACTTAGTAGCTTAAAATAAAGTGGTAAAATAAATTAAAACTTATAATTTTTTATGATTAGTTAAAATGTTTAACCCATATTTTCCCACGAATATATTATTAATCAGGTTTATTTCTTCAGTTAACACTAAAAAAACAGGGGTGGGGACATTCCATGGAGAGTACATTTCTCATACTTTGGATTTTTAAATATATATATGTATGTAAAATAAAGACTGAAAACATTGAATGTAAACTTTTTGTACTTAATACCAATTTCTTCCCTTAAGGTATACATATACGTTGGGAATCGCAAAAATTGACCCAAACAGGCATTTTTGTTTTTTCATTCTACAATGTTCTCCAATTCATTATCTTTAAAATGATAACAATAACTTTCTTATAGTTAAAATACTTTTGTAATTACATGCAATTTCGTAAAAGTCGACGTTTGAAACATATTGGAAAAAAGAAAATGTCGAAAACTTTGAACTCAATTTCTGGAGAACTACTTTTCATTGTTGAGTGAATGTACTCCAACGATGCTATCTTAAGAGTTAATTAACTGATTTTTAAAATTTAAACTGTATAATTTAGATAACATTTCAGAGCACGGGCCCTAGCTGTTTACAAAAATGTTGGTAAAAAATAGATTTTTTTATGTATTTTAGAATATTTTTATTTTTGGAAATTTTTTATTCTTTCTAGTACTTTTCATGTTAAATGTTAAAATTTAAAAAATATTTAAGTTTGCTTTATATTTTGCTTGGGCCCGTGTACCAATACCTTGTCTTAAATTTCAAGTAAGAAATTTGTTTCAAAATTAATTATGTATTTTATCATCGTTGCAATTAAGCCTTAATTAGTGAATTAAAATTCAATTAATTAAATACATATTTTATTTTTTTACTTTTTGTTACTGCAAATACATTAAATTTTTTTGCTCTTGTAATTCTCACAAAAATTTGATACGCTGGAATAAGAACTAAAAAAAAAAAAATTTCCAACGTATATGTATACCTTAAAGGAATAAATACTAAACCCGTAAAAGCTCAGGGACAGAAATTACCCCTTAATTTCAGAATAGCCTATATGCTGAACGATTGCCCTGTACCCTGTAACTAAACCCTGCAAATTGCCCAATCAATCAATCTAATCAATTTAAACAATGAATCGAATCGTCTCTAAACCTTTTTCGTATTGACCTCATACAGGCAGACGAATGGATGGACAATGCCTTTGTATAAGCTTCACACAACATTAGTATAGTGTAACAGCTAAAATGATGTATAACAAAAGGCGCAGAAGTGCGATCGAGAATACTTTGTTTTCTTATTAAAATAAACCATCTGTCATGGGATGAATCACATCGTTGAGCTAAGTATTGGATATCAAAATATTTACCATTTGTGGTTAATTAAGTTTGTTTTACGTCATTTTAGATATAATCGATAACTTAATACAATTTTGTAACCAACTAGATCATAAATTTTTTTAAGTGAAATCGATAACAATTCTGCAATCACTAATTATTAAAATTATAAGGAATACTCATTTAAATATATGTAAACTATTTTGTAACGATTCTTATTTTATCCGTTAAAAAGTTATTTTAATGTACATTTTATTTTTAGATTGGTTGGTTGCTTTCAGACTATCTGGCGCCGTCAGCAACACGAGGGCTATAATATACATTTACAAAGCCTTACATTTGACTCGAACCCTCAACCTCGCGGTCTAGAAGCTAGCACGCTAACCACTATACCGTTTGATCGACCATTTTATTTTTAGAAATATATAGTGCACTATGTGCTATCACTAAAATTATTAATTTTATTTCCTGCATGGCACACAATAATGCATTGAAAGTAATCACATTTGGATTTCAAGGCTCACAGAAACATTCGAAAAATTTTCATTTCAGAAAACGAACTTTTTCAAAGAATATTCACTGCAAAGTTCAATACTTTAATATATAAGAAGAAAAATACCATTTCCTTTCAAACTTCAAAAAGTAGATTTTCTCAAAATAATTTTAAGGTTTTATAACTTTAAATATGTCAGACGCTCTTTCTGAAAATTTATGATCGTAAAAACGAAGTTTAAGAAGGACAATTTTCAAATTTTAAATATAGGGATGTGAAGTTCAATATTCTTTAGAAATGTAGTACATACATTCACAATACTTTTTGGGCTTAACATTTTTTGATTTAATAATATTCACAACCATAAAATTTAAATTTAAGAAAACATGTGGATTAATACGAAAACACTAAAGTAATTTTTTTTTATATACAATAAACCCCTAACACAATAATTTTATTGTTTAGAAAGATCATGTATATGTTTACCATCGATATAAATAAATAACTGGATAGACTGCATAACGCTGGGAAAATGAAGCCGTTGCCAGATGCGGTTGGTGGGATAAAAAATACGGATTGCCGAGGATTGAAAATAAAATTTTGCGTTGCACACAGCAGAAATGTCAATAGTAGACCTTAATTTGTAATAATGTGCAAAAAAAATATATACTCTAGCATTTTACAAGGTTTTTCGCATTTTCATCCAACTATAAAAGTGAACTGTGATTGGTTAATCTTCCCACCAGCTTCGCAATCCCCGGCGCGTTTTTCTCTTTGCATTGACAATGGAGCAGTCTATCCAGTTGTTTATCTATATCGAGGATGTTTACATTCATGTATAAAAAAGTTAAAATAGAGGGGACCAACCATGCAACTTTAATTACAAAAAAACCCGTTTTTGGGTGATACTTTTCTATACTATTATATCTAATTTGCAAAAGATTAATGCAATCCCGGATTTGAGACTAAAAACTCATCTCATTTTCATAAGTCATTCTGACTTCTGATCTAGAAATTTAGTGTTTTAAAAGATTAATAATAAAGAATTGTAATTTTCATCCAAAATCGTAATCCGTTTATCTCTAATAGATATTTGCGAAGGTAATATGTATTTTGACTGGTACAAGTTATGACCTGTTGGAATAACACAATATAGCAGGCTTTGAGACTTAGTGTTTTAAAATGTTAATAATAAAGAACTGATTTTTCTTTCAAAATCACAAACACTTTAATATCTTGGTTAACAACAACCTACAGATATTTACGAAAATGGTTTATATATTAACATCACAAGCAAGACAAAAATCGACTCAATAGTTATCGAAACTCTCGCCACTCCATCGCTTCACACTATTTATAAGAGTTTTCTAAGACTCTAAATCTAGAAAACGAAACTGAATTTGTAAAGAACTTTAGTCAAAAGAGAGACGGATGACAAAAAAAATTAAAACGTGAAAGTGGTAGGGGGAATTTCAGAATATTTTTTTTATAAAATTCAATTCTACTAGAAAACTGTAATTAGTGTGAAAAATAGCCAATAAGTGATAATTATAGCCAAAAGCAGTGACTATATGAGTATTATTAGAAGTGGGAAAGCGTATTTTATAGAAAAATTTATGGTATCGATGTTGACCTAAAGCTAATTTATGAGACATTTTGTGGCATGACAGCGTTGATAAAAGCGAGTTTTGTGATCTTTCTATTCAAAGTATTCATGTACATAAGGTGTCTTTTCAAACTTGAACGCGTTGCTTTACAACTATGCTATTTAATGTTTTCATTTACATTGTATAGTAAGATTGACACGCCAATTCCCGACTTTGCCGAAGGTAGTCTTTTAAACAGCCTCAGCAGATATCGCATGTATAAATATCATAAAGAAACTTTGCTCATATATGGACCTCTAGCGGCCGTTCCGTTCAACAGATCAAAATGAGATTTCAGGTATAATTATACAGAGGTATGAGCTCGAGATTCTGTGAATGGGAACACCTACTTTTTCCTATCGCAAAATGCTCAATGCATGCGAAAACCCTAAAGAACGTTGGAACGGTAAGTGTATCATAAAAAACGAACGCATTATGCAAGCACAAAAAAATAGCTCTGCCAACGGATAACAGAAATATGGTCGGGACACAAGGAGGAAATCTGCACATGACAGAGGCAAGACCCAATCACAGAACGCCAATATTCAGCGTAGAAAACTGATAGAATTGCCTGTGACGGCAGTCATATAAACTATGGCCTCTGTCATATGCAAATTTTCACCGTGCATAAACGCATCCATTTTTTGTGATACACGTAACGTTCCAACGCTCTTTAGAGTTTTCGCATGCGCTGAGCATTTTGCGACTGGAAATAGTAAATGTTGCCATTCGAAAATTTCGAGTTTCTGTAACTATAACCATAACCGTGAGCCTCATTTTGTTGCCATTCACAGAATAACAAGCTCATATCTCTGAATAACTATACTTGAAATCTCATCTCGATCTGTTGAACAAAAAGGAAGTTAGAAGTTCATATATCGGCAAAGTTTCTTTATGACCACCCTGCATTTTACAATACTCTAAATACGATTTTTATGACAATAGCTCTCAGCGTATAAAAATGAAGGAATTGGCAAGGAAATGTAGTGAGCCCTTGTATAATACTTGGAAAACTTTGAAATTTATATACCCTTAATACTTATTTTGTATTGATAACAATTAAACTTTCCCTACTTTCTTACGTCTTTCTTAAAGCCACAAACTAATTAGTCAAACCACATTAACGCGAAATCTCTTAACACGAAATTCGGTTTTACGCAAAGTAAAGGTAGTTCCCCGTACTTAAAACTTAACGTTAATTTATTCGGTTAACACGAACAATTTCAGCCGCCCCATCGACTTCGCGTAAACGGGGTTTGAGTGTAATAGAAAAATTATAAAGAAATCAGTTTTCTTTAATTATTCTTTTAAATTATTCAAATAGATTTCGTATATGATAAATATTTAAGACTTCAAAATTATATTTCCTGTTGACCTCACTTTTACGAATGCGCAGTTAATTTAAAAATTGTGAAGTGTTTGTGGAAAATTCTAGATATTCGATCATTTGATTATTTTATGGATGGTTAGTTAGTTCCTATAACAATTTCATGTCATAGCGTATGCTTGCCCTGTAATGTAAAATTACATCCCTTGAAATTAAAACTTGCTAGTCTACGAGTTTTTCCGATAAATGCATAGCAAAACTATAGATTTAAAGTTAAACGTGATCCAACATAAATATAGAGAACAAAATTGAGTTGAGGGTCGATATTGTGCATGAGTTATCACTTTATAGCAAACTTATTCAAGGGATTCAGGAAAAAGTATTAAATTTAAAATAATTTCACACAATTAAAGAAAAATAGTTACAACTATACATAATTAATGATACATTAAAATATTTTATAACTAACGTCAAAATTTTAGAATTTAGACTTACATAAAGTTCTTTTCATGATATGTTTCATTAAAAGGTAGTCCAAGTAACCTCCTTAAAACTAACTTTCACTTACTTAATTTTCAGCGTTTTCCTTAAAATTACAATCTTTTATTTTACAGGGAACATTGGTTTCATATTAAACTTTATCAAACGTTTTATTGAACAAACTCTGGGTACTATACGTTTTATTTGTTGCTGATGATAGAAAGATCATGATGTGACACCAAACTTACGTGTATTGTCAGATTAATAATTTATATTTCACTATCCCAGCAGATGGCAGCACAGGCTGTAATATGTAAGTATTATCAATTATTTTTATAGAAGTCAAGATACTATTGTTTTGAATTAAAGACCTACAGATGGCAGCACGAAACAATTACTGGTGAATATTTTAAATTTCGTAAATTTAATTAAAAAAAAACCACATGTGTAGTTGCGTAAACATTTAATATGTTAATTATGGTTTTAACATAGGGCCTTTACTGAAATATTATTAACTAATTTTTTATTTTCAATAATATATTTAATTATTATGTCATGCTATAAGTATTTTAACAGGACCATACCTGAATTTAAAGTGTTTTCTTTTTTTTTAAGCTGACATTTTTATACAATCCTTTATTTGGTAAATAAATATTGTATTTGTTATGAGGGTCAGTGTAGTATATTTTGCATTTATTCATAAACTAGTTAATATTATTATTTCGAATACAGAAATAATTTTTATAACTTTTTAGAATATTGATAAAGCATGACAGTTGGAAATACAGTGTGTCCAGCGAAGAACTCCCAAAATTTTAAAATTAAGTTCCTCGAAACAGATCAATAGAATAAAGAAACAAAAGTATAGTTATTTTGAAAACTGTAAAAATCTCATAATGAATTTTCAAAAATACTTGCAAATGTTGCTAACAAGTGCGCTGTACACTATAGTTCTTTTGAATAAAGAATGCTTTGAGGATCAGGACAATCAATCTTCGGACAGTTCAACTGTTTAAACGTGAAAAGAAGTTGGAGTGATTGCAATGACTGATTGCAGAGGACAAATTTACAACATATTTCTAGAAATTCGCAATTACAGCGCCATCTGTTGGTCACATTCGTTATTAATTTTAAAACTTTTGTTTCAAATTTTTACAGCTTTCAAAATAACTTTACTTTTTGTTTGATTCTTCGATCAATCTTTGTTTTTGAGTTATTATATTTTAAAATTTTAATAATTATATTTAAAATAATAATTAAATTTGAACCTATATATATATATATATATATATATATATATTTTTTTTTTTTTTTTTTTTTTTTTACGTTTTCAAAATAGACACCAACTAAATTGCAAACTAGCCTTTATATCATCATGGTAAAACTTTACATTATATGCCTAATAATGAATTTAATTTTCGCAAAGTAGAGTGGATTTTTTAAAATTATTGTTGATTTTTTACAATACAGGTAACACTACAAATACCGTATACAATTTTGCAACCAATTTTGCATAAATTTTTAACTGGCCAAGTAAGTACTAAATACTAAAGATTTATTACCGAAATTTTTTAAGTTAATTCTAAATACTAAAGATTTCTGCCAAAAATTCTGAACGATAGCAAATTCGTTAAGAGATTGAGTATAAGATCATCTTATAACTCTGAATCAAGCGAGGTTAGGCCACGATTGGGTAACTTATTTACAGGAAAGTGAAAAAACTTTATCTACTCCCATTAGACTTTTAATATAACTATCTTTATAAATCAAGCTAAACAGCTCTTCCCAATTCAAATGGGTTCAGTCGATTACAAATTATGAGCATGCCGCCATTAACCCCCAATTCTCAATTTCACCACCTTAACAACAAAATATCGGAATAAAATTGCGTTACGAATAATTTGGATTGGTCAAGATATCTGTAGAAAATTCCCAGCTCAAATTGCTTTAGTAGATCTAAATATTATGATCGCATCACTTTTCACTCCATATCTTCGATTTCCCCTTCTTAACTAAAAAAAATCGATTTATAATTGTATTCCCAGTAATTTGTATTAGACAAGAAAATATAGAGGCTGGTTCAAATTGATTCAGGAGATCTAGTTATAATTATACCTCCTTTCACTCCCTATCATTTCTTCATCTTATTTCCAGAAGATCGTAATGCGTTCCCGATAATTTGGAGTGATCAAGATATCTATTAAAAAAAACCGGTTCAAATTGGCCAAGTAGATCTCCAAGTTATTATCATACCTCTTTTCAGCCATATCCCTAATTTCGCCATTTTGCTTCCAAAACATCGAGATGAAATTGTGTCCCCGTTAATCTGGATTGATCAGGATCAGTGGTGGCAGTAGGTATTGCCCGACAAGGGGGCTAGCCATCCCCCACATGAGGGGTGACAGGGTTAGAACTGTCAGTGTCGATTATTTGATATAAAAACTTTTAATTAAAAAGGTATACTTGTAAGTAACTTCATATAAATTTTTCATATTAAGAATCCCTCACAAACAAATATTTAAAACATAACATTAGCTCAGTAAAATCTAGATTGTTTTTTCGGTGGTTCTGGAGTATTGGTGATACTTGGAACTCCTGCATATGTTCCTTGATTCAATCATTTCAAAATTCCTTTATTCTCTTTCGATACTTTGACTGCTCGATCTCGTATTTAAATAAATAATTTACCTTTTGCATTTTAAGTCGAAATGAGGAAATCGCCATTGATTTGGATAAACGCATTTTGAAAGCATTTGTATTCCAATATTTACACTGCGATGCAAAAGTTTAGACAATGACATCATTCAGCTTTTAAATATAGAATTGTGATAGTAGAATTACAAAAGCCTATACATATATTCAAAAACAGTTTTAAAATACTATAATCAAAACAAAGTTGTTTGATTTGCTTTTTTTTTTTTTTTTTTTGGATAAAAATAGAAATTTGCTGTGCAAAAGTATAGACACAATCACGAGTTTCTACGAATTTTTGTTTGCATTTGCAAATTTAAAAGAGATGACGTCAGACTTCGAGTATTTAAGTTCTGCAAACGATAACACTTGGTAATAGAGATACCACGAACTAAAGAAATTCAAACGGATGAGGTTATGCAAATTTTGCAGTTGAAAGCTGAATGTAAACTCGTTTCGTAAATTTCGACTATTATTAATTGACCTAAGACTTCTATTTATCGAATTTTACCTAATGGATGCAAGTACAAAGAAAAACACAAATCTGACAGGCCGAGTGTGCCGAATAAACCCGATAATCATCAGATCAAAGGTCTGTAGAGTGCCCAACTAATTTTTGTTCGAGAATTTCAAAGGTCATTAGGACTTGTAGTGTCTAAGTATACAATTTGTAGACAAATTTCGGAAACAAGAACAATGATTTATTGCAAAATGCAAAAGATACCAGCTCTGAAGCCAAATCAAAAGTCACAGAGAATATTGTGGTCTCGAAATTATACGTCATATGGACCAAAAGGGCAATCAGTGGTATTTAGTAATGAAAAAAATGGTATCTAGTTAGTCTAGATGGCTGGACATCGTACTGGCATGACTTGCAGAAGGAACCTCGTCATTTTTTTTAGTCCAGACAAGGTGGTGGTTCGGTGATGGTTTGGATTGCATTTGCTACAGTGGACAAGTGTTTCTGCACTTTACCAGTGGTCACCAAACGTCACAGAATTACACTAAGACATTGCAGGATAACCTGCTGCCCTTTGCTGAGCTTCAAGGTTTACATTCATAGAAATTTCAGCAAAACAGTGCTTCGATCCACACTGTAGACAATAAAAATGCCTGATTTAATTTTCAAAATTTAAAAGTTGTTGACTGGCCCGCCTGGTCGACTAGCTCAGATAATAACACAGTAGAGAATCTTTAGGACATCATGTGTCGCCAAGTTTACAACAGTTTTAGACAATAATTCTATAAATGAACCTAATAGATCTATAGAGGACATATGGTACCAAATCGAGTCCCAAACCATGCAAAATTTAGTTTCTTCGATGAAAACTCTTACTTATGAACTAATCAACAAGAGTGGATTCACAATACAGCTTTAAATCATGTTTATTTTAATTTCATTTCATTTTTGTCTAAACTTTTGAGATAATGTTAATTTTATTGTTACCAATTAATAACTTGCAATATGCATAATTAACTTTTATAGTTATAAATATTGTAACGTATATGCATTGCATATTATTCTGAAGCTGTATTATGAAAATTGATTAAATTTATTTTTAAATCTGTATGAATTTGTTCATTGTCTAAACTTTTGCATCGCAGTGTATTAGCATATGAAGTATGATGTCACCATATCTGCAGATTTTGTAAAAAAAATCAGCATTTATCTCGAAAATGATATTGTTTATGATGCTAGCGAAAAATTTTTGGAATTTAGCATATTGTCTTTGAGAAAAATATAGTTTTATGATTTAGATGTTTGAAAATCCTGTGGAGTCATCGACCATTTGCGATTCCCACCAGGAACACAGCCATAATCAGCCTTTATAAGCTTGTAACTTTGAAATCTACTTAAAAAATAGCATATAATGAACGTTTCCGTTGCCGAAAACAACTTACTTCCCGATCTAAAAATAAAGTATTTTATTAATCCACAACTCCTTAAAATGACATTTAAATTTTAAATCAGACAATGAAACAAACTTGGTAAATGCAATCTACCCTGAGGCCAGTATAATCTAATGAATCTTAGTTGCAATGGAAAATGATCTTTTCTAAAACTAAAATTGCTTCAGTTATATTCAATATCAAAAATTTCACTGGAATGTTACTGCAAATTACCAACTACGGCAATTGAAAACGACATTCTAAATCTGATTTATTTTTGTAGTTATTTTTAAAAGAATCAGTGAAAATTAGTTAAAGCTAAAAAAAATTAATTAAAGCCAAAATACATACTGTTTTTGCTTGTTGTTTTATGAAATATATTTTTAAAAAATATATTTTGAAAAAATATTTTCGATTTCATTTCTACAATTTTAAGCTGATATAGCTTGACTCTCATAATTATTGTGACCAGATTTTTCTGACTAAAAATCCAGACACTTCTCTACCAATGGGAAAGGGGTCATTTTTTTTTTTCGTATTATATTTGTGGAGTTCAGAACACACAATTCTAAAATCATCAATGTTTAAGGGTTTTTCTGAAGATATACAATATAAGTTGTAAGTCATACATTTATTCAACTTTGTAATTAACTTTCAGTCGGACATAAATATACTTCTTATTTGAGGTTATTGCATTTAAAAAAAATTAATTTGATTTTAGGAAAAGCAGAAACTCTCTGCCAGAATATGAAAAGTTAACTTTAGTAATTAACAAAGATTTAAGAGTATACTTATAAAGTTGTGTCTTCTCAGAAATCCAAATTTTATTAACAATAAAAAATGTCATTTCACTGCCAGCAGTTGCGCCCGGCCGGCACACTAAAACCGAATCACACAATTTTCATAATATTGGCAGTTTCAATTTAGCGCTGGTGACAATAGGCAAGAACATTCTCCCAACGCTTATCTCCAGAAGCTTTGATCAGTTACCCACTCTGTTAATTCTTACTCTGTCAGTTAACGAAGTTCTGAAGAATATTTTTGTTTTGTTTAGAAGGACTTTGGGGGGATTCTGTAACTGAAAAGTGGGACAATTTGACAGGCATTCAGACAGCGGGACAGTGAGATGAAAAGCGGAAAGTCTGGTCACATTACTTATAATTTCGAGACAATATATAGTTCTACAATATAAACGGTAATAAAAAAAAACTTCTTACCATAGGTTTCTATTGTTCGTAAAGTCTTACTCTTGTCATGCATGAGACAGTTAACATGCTAAAAGAAGCCTTGCCGCTTTCTAAGTATAGTATTAACAACATAACGTGCAGCGAATGGGTATCAATGTTTTTCCATCTCCAGTGATACAGAAAACCACTCCAAAAATGACTATTTTATGGACTATTATAGACGATGAAAAAGGGGTGAAAGTTGTGTTTAATTTTTGTTAACACGTCGTCGTTGGAGACCGCCCAGAAAGCTGCATATGCTCTTGAGAAGCAAACAAGAGCAGTAGTAGACCCCTTTGTGACAGAATGTCGAAAAATATAAACGCCCGATAAAATTGTCTTCTCAAGGCTAGTTGACGGACGAATTGCTTGGGGTCTACTAATTTCTGGAAAATACTATTGTTTTTACAACGACCCTTCCCAATCTCTCCCTGGCGTTCTGTTGTGTTCTGAATCCAGAGTTCGTATGGGAGTGGGGGAAGTTGTAATCTGATCCTTTTTACATTTACTATTAGTTGCTGAAAAACGGGTAGTGGGACTGAGAATTTGGATACTGTAGGGACTGGCGATATTTGATTCTCGGGGGTAGATGACGTTTGACTGGATTTGTGCCAAAAATTAGAAAAATTATTGAAAAAATATTCGTGATATTTCTCAAAAACTACACTTTCAAAAATGAAATTAAAGTTCATTCCCCGACAAAAACTTAATTTTCTCCAATGGTGGGGAGGGGGTTAAGCTTGCCCGATAAGGATGCTACAGCTCCCCCCCCCCCAGACCCCTCGCTGGCGCCATCTCTGATCAGGGTATCTAGAGAAGAAAAAAACCATTCAAACTGGCCTAGTAGATCTGAAGTTATTATCAGACATCCTTTCACCCCCTATATAACCTATTTAGTCATCTTGCTTTCAAAACATCGGTATGAAATTGAGTTCCCGTTAATCTGGATTGGTTATGATATCTATACAAAAAACAAACCCTGTTCAAATTGGCTCAGTAGATCTCAAGTTATTATAATATCTCTTAAAGAGTTAAAGATGGAGAGAGTTTTCAAAATTTAAAGAAAACTAGTAATCTTTCTTTTTTCAAAGATCAAGAGCACAAAATTTCATTAGGATCCGAATAAAACTGCTACTATATGTTTCTTATAAGTTTTCTTTTCAGAAGCTGCAGTGGAGCATCAAATGACCCTCGTCATTTGAGGCTCAATTTCAATTAGTGTCCTTCGGATCACTTTTTGTCCTTGGTGCCATGTGTCAAGTTCATTGGGTGACAGACCACTTCTAGCACATAAACCATTCACGAGAAAAGAGGGATTGCTTGCAGAGCATTTGATGAATCTCACATTAAACAGGTCATTTACTCCAATTACAGTCAATCAAAACTTGTTTCACAGTTTTGGGAAGCTTAGGCATGAATGTATTAAAGTCCATTATTCGAGGCCAAGTGCACGTCTTTAATAGGATCGGCAGCCTGACCTTGCCCCACAGACCTAAGGCCTCATTTGTTTAGTTACAGTATCTACCAAAGTGTTGGTTTAAAACATGAATTTTTGTACTAGGTACTACATAATAAAATATAATAACTTGTAAAGAAAAAATAATTCGTGGCTATTTTTTTATTGTTATTATTTTTTTTTTTACTTTTTTAAAAAAAACCACCCATTTATTTTACCTTTAAATTTAAAAAAAAACTTTAAAAGTTGTAACCCAAAAAATTAACCCTATGTCCTTCTACAGAATTTTAAACTTTGAAATTTAATGGTTTTACCCACCCCAAACAGCATTTTTGCAATATTTAAAAAAAAAAAAATTTTGCAGTACTTAAAAAAAAATATTTTTACAATATTTTTAAAAAATATTTTTACTATATATTTTTAAAAAATATTAGTGCTATATTTTTTGAAAAATATTTTTATAATATTTTGTAAAAAATATTTTACTATATATTTTTAAATTTAAAAATATGATATTTCTGAATAGTTGGAGACATCTAAAGCTATACATGATATGTCTATTTGCAAGGGAGTTATCCTTGTAGCAGAATTTTTATGTTTTATAAATAAATAATACTGTTTGTAAATAATATTTTCCACAAACATTTAATTTTATATGTCTCTTCTTTTTTCTTCAATGGAACCCTCAATTCTAATTTTGATAGAAAAAATACTCAAATCGATAATGGGCCCACCCCCAACAGCATTTTTGCAATATTTAAACAAAAATATTTTTGCAATATTTTAAAAAAAATATTTTTTTAAAAATATTTAAAAAAAAATATTTTTTTAAAAATATTTACATTTTTAATTTTAAAAGTATGATATTTCTGAATGGTTGATGAAATCTAAAGTTATACATGATCCTTCTATTTGCAAAGGAGTAATCATTGTAGCAGAATTTTATATTTTATAAATAAACAATACTGTTTGTAAATAATATTTTCTACAAACATTTAATTTTATATGTCTCTTCTTTTTTCTTCAATGGGACCCTCAATTCTAATTTTGATTGAAAAAATACTCAAATCGAAAATTGTAAAAAGTAGTTATAAAAAAGTGTTTAAAAGACTGATGTTCTTAAAACAAGTAATTCTAAATTTGGATTTAAGACACAATATCTGCAGAGTTATTAATTTAAAATATATAAATTGTTATACCAGGTATATTAACTGTAAAAAATCATTAAAAAAATTCAAGGGAAAATAGCTGATTTTTTTTTTTTTTTTTTTTTTTTTTTTATAAAGTTTTTATAAGCTAGCAAATCAAGTTTTTTTTATAAAACTAATAATAAAAAAAATTAATTACTTTCCTTTTTGATTTTGTCAATCTTTTACCACTGCTGTTATATCCGATATAAAAGTTTATATGTTTTAAATTAATACTTCCGACACATATTATGATCCGAAAAATTAAGAGCTATGTCTACGGCGCAGGTATAATCTAATGTTTCCTTTTAAGAAAAGATTGCAGATACTTGCCTGTGCCATAAAGTAGAAATTAAGTGTTCTATACAAAAAAAGTGATGTTTGTGCATACATTTTAACCTAATATTGCAGCAACCTAATTTATTATAGCAAGATTCGCTGAATAAACATGATAGAAAAGTATTGAATTTTAAATACTCCGGTTTGACAAATTGATTCATGGGAGCAAATTTGATGACAGATGCATATGGTTTACTGTTGAGGCAGATTTTCATTTAGATAAGCGTTCACCACTAACTTTTAGATGCGGGTCGTATGACTTATGTTGGAGCTATTCGTGGGCCGGTTGGCTGTTTTCAGATTATTTGGCTCCGTCAGCAACACGAGGGCTATAATGCACCGAAACATTCGTCATTTGACAAGCCAACATACATTTACAAACACCCATGCCATATACACGGGACTCGAACCCGCAACCTCGCGCTCTAGAAGCTAGCTAGCTAACCACTATACCGTTTGGTCGGCCTATTCTCTGGCCGGATGCACCAATATATATATATATTTAATTATTATCAATTTAACAATAAATAGTATTTCTGAAAACTGAAAAAAAATATTGACATTTTTCTTATCTTAATAAAATTACAATTGATATTTGATTGTTTCTTTTTTTAAAAAATAATTTAAAAATAACAATTTCCATTATTAATAAATCAAAATCTAAAAAAGAAGTGAATCTTTCGTTCAACATGACACTACGAGTTGCCCTAAATTTTAATAAAAGTATTTGGTTGGTTGTTTTCAGAATATCTGAAGCCGTCAGCAACGCGAGGGCTATAATGCGCCGAAACATTCGTCATTAGACAAGCCAACATACATTTACAAACACCCATGTCTAACACGGGACTCGAACCCGCAACCTCGCGGTCTAGAAGCTAGCACGCTAACCACTATACCGTTTGGTCGGCCTATTCTCTTCCGGATGCACCAATATATGTATATTTAATTATTATCAATTTAACAATAAATAGCATTTCTGAAAACTTAAAAAAAAATATTGACATTTTTCTTAATAAAATTACAATTATATTTCATTTTTTTTTTTTTTTTTTTTTAAATAATTAAAAAATAACAATTTGCATTATTAATAAATCAAAGTCTAAAAAAGAAGTGGATCTTTCGTTCAACAAGACACTATGAGTTGCCCTAAATTTTAATAAAAGTATTTAAACTGTACTTCCAGATTACCCTGTTTTGTTGATTTCAATTGTGAAACGATGACGGTCGAAATCGTTCAGTTTACGTTCAGTAATACAGTCACTATTTGTCGTAGTACTTGTTACAGCCAATCATAATAAATTGTCCAAATGAGATTCAAATAAGTTGTTCCTGTATTTATTCTTGATGAAAACCATCTCTCTGAAAGCTTCTTCATTTAGTTCCTTCGGGCACATAGTGAAAAACTCTGTTCTGCACAGTTAACAAATATTAAAATTATGACAAAAAAAATAATCCATATCATAAAACTTAAATATTTTTCATTTATGCGACCTGCGTGCGAAAGAAAAATCTGTCACGGGCCGCGTAGTGGCTAATGCTGATTTAGATGGATTTGTCAATAAATAAAATTGGGGAATATGGGATACTAAAAGCAGTCTTTGTGTCTTGTAAATGCACTTTGAGAAAGTGACCATTATGGCTGCACTATCCAGTAAAGAGATCATAGGGCCCCTTTTCAATCAGATTTTGCAACAATTTCTTGCCACATTTTAATATCGCAAATAATTTTGCAAAATTTTCATTCCTGTCTATCCACCAAACCAATGGTCTTCTTTGTCTCTCAATGTTTCGTAGTAATGTAATTTTAAAGTTAAAGAGTCTTATCTGAAAGATAATGTATCAATTTTGGTAATTCATAATCAATAACCAAAAATTAAAACATTTAAACATTTGACTATTAAATTGCAAAAAACATAACAAAGATTGAATAAAAATTCTTATTAACCTTAAGGTTAGTACTAAACCAAAACTGAACACAAAAATTATCCGGTTATCCCATTATTCTGTCCAATTGGTATTTTAATACAAAAATATCTTGAATTATAAATTGATTGTATTTGATAATAAGTTTGGCATTCAGGCAACCCAATACAGAAGTATACTTTCCCAAAAAAATTAATGTTAAGTTTAAAATCTAAATTAAGTTGACTTTAACTATCCAAAACTTAAATACTTAACAAGATAAAATCAACATTAACTATCGTTAATGTACAGCAACTTGCTGTTCAACAAAAAAAAAAAAACTAGGGGTGTGTGGAACATCGCACAACTTTCAATTAGACTTTAATACTAACGTGGATTTGTGTCACCTACAGTATTTATATTTTCATCATTCATTTAGGAAAAATGACCAATTTGGCGATATTTTTTAGACAATTCTTGTATGGGTCTTTAAAAAGAAAAATGAAATTTTTTTTTGCCAAAATGATGTTTTTGGCAATACACTTATTGATAGTTTTTATATAATCCTTACTTATGAGTGAAACTGAGCAGAGAAGAAGAAACGATCGCTGGTGAGATATGCTCAAGGAAAAAAAATTGTGAGTTAAAAGCATTCGTTTTTCAACTTTTCACTCCATTAAAGCATTTTACTGGAATTTCGGAAGTGGGGATGTTTAGAACACCTTAAGAGGCATTACCACAGCGATTTTGAACAAAATCGTTAAAGCCGTTATTAGCAATTACTGAAAAAGATATTTTTTTCAATAGCAGCTACCCTATGCACATGCGCGATTTTGACGAAAACCTAATGGTAGGTCCTTGTGCCATCACATACCCGCACACTAAATTTGGACATCGTAGATCTATTTGTTCGGGAGTTATGCTGACCACGTACACACACACAGTTAGAGATTTTTTCTAGATTACTTTTTTAATATCAGGATGTTCCAAAACGTGGATAAATGCAAATAAAATCAATTTTTTTTTTGACCGAATGCTATACTTTTATTACTCTATGTATACATATGAGTAATTGAAAGTAAATTTTTAACAAATGTAACTAAAAATTAAAGTAGTGCCTGGTGGGAAATGTGTTCTAAATAGATCACATTATTATCATTTCGACACCTGTATTTGATAAAAAATCATCCTTATAAAATCACGAATATATAGTAAACAATTACTTTTTACAAACTTTCTAAAAGTAGTGCGATAGAATCTAACTCAAACAACGAAAGTAAGTAAATAGGAGCTGCAGATCTATGTCTGCATGTAAAGCAATCACTGGCGGCCTTCAATCCTATACTCTTTCCAATTGCGAGGTTTCACGGGAAATTGAACAAATACTTAGAAACCTTAAAGCGACTCAACTATTCCTATATAAAACGAACAGGAATTCTTCTCCGGACAGAACACAGATTAGACATCAACCACAGCGTAAGTAAAGATTTAAATTCCTTCTCTCAACGACCTAATCAAGCATGAGCAGAGAGAGGTAAGACTGAAAGAACCCTCCATCATAGAGGTCGGAAATATCGATCAAAATAAATATCGATACTATATCGTTACATAGAAAAAAATATCGATAAAATATCGATAAATGATGTTTTTAAATTTGATTTTCAATTTTGCCAGAAACAAAGTTTTTTGGGGCAAATTTTTACTTTTCATCATTGCTTTTTTGTAAGTTGACTACTTTTTCAACAGAAATGGATCTATAGCAATATATATATATATATATATATATATATATATATATATATATATATATATATATATATATATATATATTCGCTTAATTGGTGCAGTGATTTTAAGAAAAAACTAGATAATTTTTAATAGCTTTTAAGTGTATGGCAAAATATTAAATATTGGGGCCATTTTAACTGTCTCTCAGCCAAGTTCAAACTTAAGTTTTGAAATCTTTGAAAAGGGAATAAAGAAAATCGAAAAAATACATGGAACTACAAAACGATCATCAAAAAACTAGAAATATTTAAAAATATCGATATATCAGTGACTTTTATCAATATTTTTAATATCGATAATTTTTTTAGAAATATCGATAAAAATATCATCGTATCGATATATCGTCGACGTCTACTCCATCAGTAGAGGAAATAAAAAGGCGTAGAGTACGCGGGAAAAAAAAATCCGAACGATGGTTATTTGTATTCTAATCGATGAGTTAACAAAAGTCAAGTACCGTTGTAAATCGTGGAAAGTATTAATTAATTGTATATATATTTTTTTTATCATGCGGGGTCATTTACATATTAAAACTAAATCAAACTTTGAAAAGTTCAATAGCAATCCTATAATATTACACCATATTTATATTTAGAATCCAAAAAATACCGTCTAAATACTAAATTTCATAATTTTTCAATGATTGGTTAGTAATTTAAATGATGGCAAAAAAATGGCAAATTAATGTTAAACAGGATTTTTTTTTTTGTGCCATAAATTCTTAAATAGTTCATATATTTTAGCAATTTTTGTTTCAAACGATAGTTTGTAAAATGCCAAACATAAATAACTTCCAACTTTTGAATAAACAGTTTTTTAATAATTAATTACTAATTAATAAAACAAGTTTTAAATTTTTTTAAATAGAAACATACGTTTTTTTTTTTTTTTTTTGCTTCTATTAGAATTGTCATGCTCGAAACTCCTCCAAAATTTTTTTCATTCCATTTTGATTTTTGGTTCTCAATATTTTAACAAAAATGTAAAAAAGCTCACTTTAAAGGACCGTGTAATAGATTACGTTTCGAAGCATGCCAAACGTTTGCTTCTTCCGCGTTTTTAAGAAATTTGCCCTCAAGATGGACCAAAAAATTTTCGCTCATAAGTGACGTGTTTCTCAACATAATAAACTGAAATTTGGTATATAGGGTAAACGAAGTATTCTAAATCGAATAAAAACATGAACAATAGGGGTTCGTATGGAAATTTTTAAAGAAAGTGTTAAATTTATTTAGTATATAGCTTCCTAAAAAAAAAATATTGCGCCACACATATAGAAAATCGCTAACAAAAGATTTCGATTCAAAAGGCATGATTCTACGATAATTAAGAACCAATGATATAGCCAACGTTCGGATTTTTTTTTATTTTTTTTTTGCGTACTATACTAGCGCAACCCTTAATTCTTATAGTTAAAAATTGAAGAAATCGGTAAATTCACTGAAAAAAATCTGAAATGCCGTTTTGAAGAACCTTTTTTAACCTGTGGTTGGATTTACCGTTGACTTGTATATATTTTGCAATGCTCACCGTTAATTTTTTTTTTTAATTGCAACCGTTATTTGTAGTGATAACACCCCTTAGTTGTTATAGTTAAAAATTGAAGAAATTGGTAAATTCACTGAAAAAATCTGAAATGTCGTTTTGAGGAACCTTTTTTAACCTGTGATTGGATTTACCTTTGACTTGTACAGTGCGAATCATAATTATAAGGTCAGCAGGTTTTTCTGGCTTCAGCAACACTGAAAGCTATTACTACAACAAGTATATATTTGTTTATTTTTATATCATGTATAAACACTATTTATAAGTTTTAAACTCGATAATTGAAAAGTACAGATGAAAAACAGAAGTAATGGAGAATAAATGGAGGTTCAGAAATATAAGGACAGTACATTTTATTGTCATTATTTATACAATTAATACTTTGTTGCTGCTCCTTTTTTACTTAAACAATCAGACATTCTACTTGGCATACTTTCAGCAAGTTTCTTTAAAAATCCAGCATCGATACTGTCCCATACTGCATACATTTTGTCTTCTAGCTCTTCAAATGAATTGTACTGCTGACCTTGCGCATAAACATGCCTAACCATGTAAGACCAAACATTTTCCATAATGTTCAGGTCTGGGGAATTAGGTGGCCATGTCAAAAGATTGATCTTTCTTTCATCAAACCACTCTTTTGCCGCTTTAGAAGTGTGGCAAGAAGCTCCGTCTTGTTGAAAAACGAAATTGTCACCTCCAAAAGGTGAACAATAAGCAAGTAGTTGTACTTCTAAGATTTGCAAATACAACTCTGTGTTCATATTACTAGGCACAAGTACCAAATCCGTTTTTCCGTTGGCTGAAACCGCTCCCCAAAACATACGCGATCCACCTTTAAAACGCCTGCTCCACCTGACTGCTTTTTCCTTTCTCAAATCATGCCAGTAACTATTCCAACCATCGGGGCCATCAAGATTGAAACGCTTTTCATCAGAAAATATGACATTTCTCCAGTTCAAACCGTCAACAATCCACTTCTGCACAGCTTGTATTCGCTTCTTTTTATGTTCAACCTTCAACGCTGGTTTTCTATTTATTTTAACGTACTTTGTGAAATCGCAGTTCTTCAAAACTCTTACAATTGTTGGCTTTGAAATGTCCTTTTCAAATGCACGCGCAATTTCAGAAGCAGACATCTTTTGAATGACAGCACGGCGTACGATGATTCTTCGATCTCGCTCAGTCAGTTTTGGTTTTGGACCAGATCTTTTCAATACCGAACCATTTAATCCACGATTGATGACACTTTCAACAGCAGTTTTAGACCTTTTAATTTTAGTGGCAATACGCCGCATAGACATACCTTTTCTGCGAAGAAACCACACTTTTCTCACTTCAGAAGTCGTAAGTTCTTTCCCACGCGGCAATTTGACTGATGCTTGTGTCTGAAGTTTTCAAACTTTATATATGAATTCAAATAAGGACCGCAGTTAAAATAACCATATTTATCTGTAATATTTTGATCATATGTAAATTAAAGCAGCAAAATCTTTGATATCCTTATAATTATGAACCGCTAAAATTTTATGAAAATTGTGATTTTATTCCTTTTAAACTTAATTTTTGATATTTATAATTTGATAAAGGATAAAATTTTGCTTTTATGACAGATTCAACAAGTATGTATTGCCTTTTCTTGTGCACAGTAAAGTTTTAATTCGGTATCCCAAAATAATCGACTGTCCTTATAATTATGATCCGCACTGTATATATTTTGCAATGCTCACCGTTAATTTTTTTTTTTAAATTGCAACCGTTATTTGTAGTGATAACACCCCTTAGTTGTTATAGTTAAAAATTGAAGAAATTGATAAATTCACTGAAAAAATCTGAAATGCCGTTTTGAGGAACCTTTTTTAACCTGTGGTTGGATTTACCGTTGACTTGTATATATTTTGCAATGCTCACCGTTATTTTTTTTTTTTTTTTAATTGCAACCGTTATTTGTAGTGATAACACCCCTTAGTTGTTATAGTTAAAAATTGAAGAAATTGATAAATTCACTGAAAAAATCTGAAATGCCGTTTTGAGGAACCTTTTTCAACCTGTGGTTGGATTTACCGTTGACTTGTATATATTTTGCAATGCTCACCGTTATTTTTTTTTTTTTTTAAGTTGCAACCGTTATTTGTAGTGATAACCTCATGTGGAATATTAACCAATCACGAAGGTTTTATTCCTGGTAGACCAAAACGCCTGTAAAATATAGTAATTTCGTTCCCTTCAGAAAACGAAGTAATTTTTTAAGTTTGTTTTTCTCCGATAACAAAAATAATTACTTGGGACCATAATTTTTGGAAACTTTTGGTATTACAAATACAATATCACGCAATTCCCATTTATCACCCGTATGCTTATAAATACGTTTCTTCTGAAAAAGAAAACTTGTTTGTTTTGTTACTTGGAAACTTGATTTTTACAGAACTAGTCTAACGTTTCCTCATTGCCTTTGTTTTTGTCACTGTGACTTAAATTTCGTGTAGTTTAGGTTAAAAAATGTACGATCATGAGATAGAGTCCCCTCTAGTAGTCTCTTCTCATTGAGTCATCTCTCAGAGAACCAAAATAAAAATTAACCTCGATATTCAAACAAATTACAAATTGTGTAATTTTAAATAAACCATTCGTCAGAAGAGGAGGTCTTAGCCTTTTGATAGGTTCATTATTTACCAGTTTTGGTTTTGTGTAAAGGGATCAATCACAAAAAAAACCACCATCCAGAAGTATTATGTAAGATATGTATTAGATCTAAACTGAACCTGGTATTTTCAAATTGGCATGGACTTATAACAGCATCTGTCCGTCCCTGAACCTTACAAAATTGCCACGTGTCAAATCCCCGCCCCTCCCCTTGTGTTTATAGAATGACCTCCAGAAAAAACTAACTTCTCACAAGTGACTTCCTCAATTGTTGTTTTCAAATGAGAAGGCACTTAAGCTTACAAGGAGTATACATATAACTCAATATTTTTAAAGAAAATACCGAATATTTTCCACGGTGCTTCCTGAATGTTTTGTTTCGAAATGAGGATGTACTTAATCTTAGGATGAATATAAAATGGGGTTCATTTCTAGAAGGGTAGGATATATTTTTAGAAGATAACGTATAATTGAAACAGCGCAGACGTTGAACATTGACTTTCCAACATAGCTTGCGGAATTGTTACTTTCAGAGAGTGAGTATTAATTCAACTTTATTCCTTTCATTTTACACAAATCAAGCTTATTTCGACATTTTTTTTTCTTTTCTTCCTTTTTTGAATTTATAAAGGACTGTTTTAAGGGGAATTGGTACCCTAAAATTTATAAAAAAATTATTTTGAGTTTACTATAGTTTATTAAAATTTAAATTCTTTCCTTTAAAATGATACCTCATTTGACATAATACCTTATTTAGAAGTATCTTTAATAATTTTGGGAAGATAAAATTATGAACTATTAGTGTAAGTAAGCTTTGCTTTGTAATGAGTTTATCTCAAAACGACATTTTTCATTACTCATGAACCTTTTTCTTAGAAAATACTTGATATAGAAGCTTAATTCTTTTTTTATCACATTTAGCAGACACTTTTTATTCTACTGAAGTTGGGTTTTAATTGTAATGCATTTACTTTTTTTTTTAATTAATTATCGTGTAAGTCGATCAAATTTGTTAAAAATCACAAGATTTTTTTTTTGGAGGAAATATACCAGAACAAAAACTACTTCAATATTTACATATACATAAAAGAAATATGTGATAAAAATTTTAGGTAGATATCTTGTGCAGTTTCTGAGAAAAAGATACATGAGCAATGAAAAATGTATTTTTGAGAAAATCACATTTTAAAGGAAACACTACTTATACTTATAGTTCAAAATTTTTTCTTCCAAAAATTATTAATAATACTTCTACATGAGGTATTATTACAAATGAGATACCATTACCAAATTTTAATAAACAACAATAAACTCAAAATTGATTTATTATACATATTTGGGTACCAACTCCCCTTAAAGAAACACTGAATAATTTCGAATTAATTCCTAAATTTTGATTGCAAACGTTGAGTACTTAATCTTTAGTTGAATATTTTAAAAGATAGAAAGATAACAAAATCCTACACGTCAATGGATTTTACTTATACAAGCATAGTATTGCAAATAGTTTTATTGGAAGAAATGGTTTTGCTTATTTATATTAGCATTGATCCAGACAGGTTCAGTCTGAATTGATATTATTTATCTTTCATTAAAGCAAAATGAACTGAGTTTTATATTTTGTAATTTAAAAACAAATTTATTTAGTTAACTAAAATGTACACTACATCTGCATATAAATCGAGAGAAACAAGCAACGAAAATAGAGTAAATTAGTTAGTACAAATCTGTAATGATGATCTGTCCCCTTAATTTTAGGCGGCGACTCACTAGACTTTTAATCTTGAAGATCTCATTAACAGCATATCTAAATTTGAAAATACAGCATACTTCTATTTAGGCCAAGTTCCACAGCCTTTATTAAAAATTAAGTTTTTTTTTTCAATTAGTATGTTTACTATGTTCTTGTTTAAAAAAATTCTTATATTACCATTGAGCTAAGCGAATAACATGTTGTAAATATTTCATTTTTGTTTGTTTTTTGTGGAAAAAAAATTTATAAAATCAAAAAGGAGGCGGTCCCTCATAAATAAATCAACTACAAAAGAGTTCCATTAATTTATTAAGTTAAAACTTTTTTATCATAGAAAATTGCATGTTTAATAAACTCTTATTACCATTTTCATTTAATTTAAAATAATTAAATTTAGAAATGAATAAGTATTAACACACACACTCTGTCAAGGAAGTCTATATGAAGAAGTATTCCCTTCAAGAACCCATGGGAAAGAGAAAGCAATCATTGCGTAAGTAAATTACGATTGTTTTACCAAGTCGAAACACACTATTGGACAAAGTAGGTAATAGTCGTAATTTCAAACAAATTTACGTTAAGTGATATTTCTAAATATGTATGCTAAATAGGTAATTCTAAATAGGTAACTTTATGTTGCTCTAGTAGTATTAGACCATTATCATTAAAGAAATATGTATAAGTATTAATTTTTCAGAGAAGGATTTGAAGATCATATACTCTTTGCATACGCCCCCCTCAATAAAAAGAAAATACATATTTATATGCCCTATTTATGTGTTAATGTTTGCGTTTCAATTACAGATCACAATGATTAGTACAAAATTTATCCTGATTTCTCTGACTGCATTCACTGTTGTCTTAGCAAAAATATCGTATAACAATAATAGAGAAAAAGTTATGGAGTTACTAAAGGTAAGCAAAAATACACTCTATATCGCATGAACTGGAAAGCCATAGTTAATTAGTGATTCTGAAAAAAAAATAAAATTTAGAAACAAACTGGTTTTATTTTGTCTTTAAAATGTTCAATTTCATCAAGAGTTTGCAAGGAATGCAGAATTTTTTTTTCTACAGATACTCTATTAGATACATTACAAATCATTGTAATAGTATAAATATTTCAATAATATGATGATTTTGAAGGTATAAGGATTTGAATATTATAATGACTTCAATAATATAACCCTTTCAATAGTATGGTGATATTAATAATAAACGATTGGTTATTAAGTATATAACACTAGATCACAAGGTCTTGACGAAAAGTGTCTCTCAACCCAAGCTAAACTGTAAAAAATATCTCCTTCCATCATTCAGTCAAATATACTTTAAAAGCGGACTTTAAAGTGCGATGCCGTATTCTAACACGCTTTTATTAGCTTCGTATGTATCTAGGTAATGGAATCTTTGCACTCGATTTTCGACTACTTCAAAGCGTTGGATCAATTTGAAATTTTGCACAGTTTTCAAGGACAGATGACAATACAATAATTCAATAAGTTTGTCGCCTTATCGCAAGGATTAGCTCGTGTTGCCCTTGCGCCTTTAAACTCCAACTAATCTTCTCCGGAATCGAATCCTGGTGTCCTGTTACAACTCCAGTAGTCACAGGACCTACCATCGGCAGTTGATAAGGCAGGTATTTGAAAGATCTGTCGTGGGCACTACGGTTATACTATCAGCAAAAAGTTATTCAGATTTATCATATAATAAAGATGGACGAGCCACCGATTGGTTTTGATCTAATATTAAAGCGTTCCTTTCATCTGGTCGTAACTCTGGATTGCAAGGATTAGCTCTAGAAATACCACAGTTTTCCATGTAAATGTGGACACGATCTAAGGGGCCATAACCGAATTAATAAGCTATACGCTGTTTCACCTTAATATGACGTGTACTGAGACATGCATGAGTTAATCATTGAGAGGAGCATATGACTTCTGGCCGGATAAACTAATAGGGAGTTTCATTCACGTTTCAATATTGAATAATTAATAGTTTAAAAAACTAAAAAACACGCTTTAAATAGAAAGCGTGTTTTTTTAGTCGCATTATCCTTACCAGGATCTTCAGGATTAGCGATTTTTCATATTCAGAGACACGGTAGTGTTTTGTGTCAAGTAATACGGCGTGTACTAAGGCATACACATGAGTTAAATTTGAGATAAGCATGAGACTATTGGCTGGAACAACTGGAGAGTTTTGTACACTGAACTAAAAAAATTATAGTTTACAACAAAAATTATCAATAGTTTAAAAACTAAAAAACACGTCTTAATAGAAAACCAAACTAAAAAGTAGAAAATAATTTTAAATAAGTCTGAAATAAGAATAGAGTGAATAACAAGAAATATTTATTTTATCGTAAAAAAGTGTGGGGTGATTTTTAAGATATTTCATAATGGCTCTACTTTTACCAATATCTGTCATTAAATATTTACAACAATTGACATCAAGCACCCCATGCTTTTTTACGATAAAATAAATATTTCTTGTTAATCACTCAATTCTTATTTCAAACTTACTTAAAATTATTTTCTACTTTTTAGTTCCCTTTTCTATTAAAGCGTGTTTTTTAGTTTTTAAACTATTATTGATTAAACCATTGGTTTGTGGGTGAAAAATGTATCTGTGAATATGATTAGAACCTAATAAAGTAAACAACGAGCGAAAAAGTCGAAATTCAAATAGACGACCCTGATCAGTCGTTATGACCTCAAGTGAACCAAAATGCGTTATCCAAACTTAATAAAACACCCGGGCTTCAGTCTCAGCTTCGCTGTTACGAATGAGTGAACCGACGGATAATTGTAAGACAATATTTGCAATTTCGAGATGTTTGGAGAAATCCAATAAGATCTGAGTGAATGTAAAAATATGCTGATTTTCCACTGAAATGTTATTTAATTAGATTTGCTTGATTTACAGATACATGTTTTATCTATTCTGTCAGCTCAGTGATTTGTGCCTGTAACTCCAAAACTGAAGTGCTATCCAAATCAAGATAATACACTTATGCGTCTTAGCGACTTACGAAGTTGCTACTTCAATAATTTTGGCGACCATTTGTACAAGTTTGTTTAAATCACACCTTGAAACCGCTAAATGACCAATTTCTTTTGGTAAGCGCTGGATCCACAATATTTTTAAAAATTCTTCGCCGACGATATCATTAACGAGTTATAGCATTTTCCGTAAAAGATGTGATGGCTTTTCATTGTCTAAAACAGTATGTATGAGCAAATTCCTCACCCGCTTTTCTCAATTAGCTAACTACGCGATCAAACTATGTTTTAGTGTTTTATGAAAATCAGTGTTTTGTGTATGCTTAACAATATCGCCTACATAAGATAAAACTTCTGGTTGGTTGGTTGTATTCAGATTATCTGGCGCCGTCAGCAACACGAGGGCTATAATGCGCCGAAACATTCGTCATTAGACAAGCCAACATACATTTACAAACACCCATGCCAACACGGGACTCGAACCCGCAACCTCGCGGTCTAGAAGCTAGCACGCTAACCACTATACCGTTTGGTCGGCATAAAACTTCTGAATTAAGAGCCGATACAACAGCGTAATACTTCGTAGTATCCCAAGTAATCTTGTTTAGGATAAACTGCACTTCGATATTAATGAACCCCCATGATATTAAAATGTATCCCAAAATCAGAGGAAATTTAATCGCCACCCTATCAACTTGAGTGGTGTTTGTTGTTAGTTTGAATAGAGTAAAAATTTAAACGCAGTCAAATAAATATATAGCACACCTAACAAAAACAATATACGTGAATAAATAAGACATTTACCTTGTGAGATTAAGAATTGAAGTCACGTGGTCCGAATCCGTAGCACTAGTTTCTTGTGGAAAAAATCATCCAAAGCTGTGGAGAATCCCGCCAAAGAAATATTCGTCATCTGTAATCCTCTGTCGGTATTAGAGGTTGGAAATATCGATCAAAATAAATATCGATACTATATCGTTGCATAGAAAAAAATATCGATACATGTTTTTTTTTTTTTTTTAAATTTGATTTTCAATTTTGCCAGAAACAAAGTTTTTCGAGGCAAATTTCTACTTTTCATAATTGCTTTTTGGTAAGATGACTACTTTTTCAACTGAAATGGATCTATTACAAAAAAAAAGTTATATTTCGCTTAATTAGTGCAGTGATTTTAAGAAAAATTTAGATAATTTTCAATAGCTTTTAAGTGAGTGGTAAATATTGAATATTGGTGCCATTTTAACTGTTTCTCAGTCAAATTCAAACTTTAGTTTTGAAGTTTTTGAAAAGAGAATAAATAAAATCGAAAAAACACATGGAACTACAAAACAATCATCAAAAAACTAAAAATGTTTGAAAATATCGATATATCGGTGACTTTTATCGATATTTTTAATATCGATATTTTTTTAGAAATATCGATACAAATATCGTCGTATCGATATATCTAGTCGGTATACGCGTATCCTCGCTCGGGTCACCATTGAGGGAAAGTGTGGTTAGGCTTCACCTTTCGTAGCAAATGATATATGGCAAGGCAATTATAAATCGGCAACCAACGTTCAACAAATTGAAATAAGGACGTGATTATTTAGATATTATAATTAAATATTAAATAAATAAATTCTTTCCATGGTGTTCCGATTCACCCCTTTCTGAGGGGTGAATCGGAATTCTCGTTATAATTTATGTCTGATCTTATTTAGACATTTACAGAGTGAAAAGAAGCAAGTAATAATGCATTGGACTGAATAGGAACACAAGATTATCAAAACTCACCCTCCTCAAAACAATTTTAAGCAACCAAAATAGTTTTGAAATATACGAAACTAAAATAAAACAGCTGAATGAAATAGTTCAACTGTTTTACATTAGTTTCGAATTTACAAAAAAAAAAATCCAACGTCCCAATAGTGCATCTGTACCCACACTTAATATTGAGTTAATAAATCACATTGAAAAGAATTAAATAAAGTATTACTTACATAAAAGTGATCTTCACAGAAGTAAACCGCAGTATGTTGTAAAAGATGAGTTGATATCTTCTTGCAAGATTTAACCACTTTTTTCGTATACCTGGTTTCCTTTTTCGTATATCTGGAGTTTTAATTGAAATACTTGTGCAGTGAGGTGCCACACAATACCAGTAAAAAATTTCCTAAAACAAATTCAACAGAAAAGAACACATTACAGTAACACAGTCTCGCTTGAAACTCAGCCGGCTTTTGCTCAGCGTTTAAAGGGAGGAACTTCTGCTTACATTTTAAAATGCGATTTTTGACATTTTGCGTCATTATTTTGAAAAAAGTAAAAATACGTGTCTTTTATTTTGTGCATACGCTTTATTTAAGATGTATTTTGAAATTTGGTCAAATATCCTATTACAGCGACGATATGTATTCCATTTGATATTTATTCTCTTGCAGAATCCTGCCTTTAATGTTGAAACACCCAAAAGTGACTTTATGATCGAACCACCCGTTAGCGTAACCGGATTAGGCTACCTCAAGAATAAAGAATTTGGTATAAAGAAACCCCAAGGCACAGGATACCTTCATTTATTTAAGAGAGATGTTACCCAAACTCCTAAATCTTGTAGTATCATGATTCGAAAGGTAAGTACCAAGCAGACAACTTATCCCTCTTAAAACTGGATACATAGAAATAATAATTTACTCATTTTAAAATAGCTTGGAGTTGTCCTTATCATAGTCTTAAAAACTTCAGTTTCAATTTAGTATATTAATCCTTAGTCTTTATCACCCGAATCCAATTCGAGTAACCCACTCGGGCCAAATTTGAAATTCCCAAACTGAAAACCAAACCAAAAGATTGGTTTGTTGTTTTCAGATTATCTGGCGCCGTCAGCAACACGAGGGCTATAATGCGCCGAAACATTCGTTATCAGACAAGCCAACATACATTTACAAACACACATGCCTAACACGGGACTCGAACCCGCAACCTTGAGGTCTAACCACTATACCGTTTGATCGGCCCAAACCAAAAGAAAAATCATGAGCTAATCGACGCAGCATTCAGTTTTTAATTTTCTAGTCCGTTGCTCCCAAACTGCGTTTCATTTTTCTCACATTTTTTTTTTATTTTTATTTTCTCTACAATTAAGGGGTTAAAATGAAAACATTTGCAAGTTTTGAACATCCACTCCTTTCTCCTTCTTAACATCATTTGGGATATAAGATAATCGACATTTGTATGCTTGAATACAGCAGAAACGCGTTGTGACAAATCCTGATATGACAACGAGTCGAAGACAAGTTTCAACCAACCACAACGCGAATTTCGGGTTTTGATAATTTGAAATAATGAGACTTTACTGATCGCTAACTACAATTTCTAAACAGTGCATGCTTGGTTATAGTTGTTTTCAGATTATCTAGCGCTGTCAGCAACACGAGGGCTATAATGCGCCGAAACATTCGTCATTAGACAAGCCAACATACATTTACAAACACCCATGCCTTACACGGGACTCGAACCCGCAACCTCGCTGTCTAGAATCTAGCACGCTAACCACTATACCATTTGGTCGGCTGATTGGTTATAGACTTGAAGTCGAAGAAGGCTTAGCAATATCTATAGGTGGTTATCAAAATAATGGAAACACCCTAGATTTAAAAGGAATCCTTTACTTATCTGGTGTAGGACTAACTACAACTTTTAACGAGTGCATGCTTGGTAATAGACTTGAAACTGAAGAAGGCTTAACAATCATTATAGATTTCTACAGGTAGCTATCAAAATAATAGAAACACCCTAGATTTATAAGGAATCCTTTACTTATATGGCATAAGACCGCCTTGTACAGCTTGGATTCACCTGGAAAACAATCAAACAAGTGCTGAAGAGTGTGTAGAGGAATATTGTACAGTACGCAAAAGAAAATCCGAACGATGGCTATATCTTCGTCTCTAATTATCATAGAATCTTGCGGTTTGTACCAAAATGTTTTGTTTGCGATTTTCTATATGTCTGGTGCAAATTTTTTTTTCTTAGGGGCTGTATACTAAGTAACTGTATACTAACTATCTTTAAAAATTTCAGTACGATCCCCTATTTTTGTGTGTTTTCAATTAGAATACTTCGATCTTGAGGGCAAATTTCTCTAAAGTGTGGAAGAAGCAAACGTTTTACGTGCTTCACTTAATCGATTATACGGTCCCTTAAAGTGAGCTTTTTTACATTTTTGCTAAAATATTGAGAACCAAAAGTCAAAATGGAATTTCAACCATGATATAATTCTAATAAAAGCAACAAAAAATAAAAATACATGTTTCTATTTAAAAAAATTTAAAACTTGTTTTTTTAATTAATAATTATTTATTAAAAAACTGTTTAATACAAAAGTTGTTTGTTATTTATGTATAGCCTTTTACAAACTTTCGTTTGAAACAAAAATTGCAAAAATATATTAACTAGAGTTTATGGCTAAAAAAACACATTTTCTTTTTAACATTAATTTGCCATTTTTTTGACATCATTTAAAGTACTAACCACTTATTGGAAGATTATGAAATATGGTATTGAGACGGATTTTTTTTTCCCTTTTGGATTCTAAATCAAAATATGGTATAATGTTATGGGGTTGCAATTAAACTTTTTAAAGTTTGGTTTAGTTTTAATATGTAGATGACCCCTCCTGATAAAAAAAATTATATACAATAAAGACCATCCACGATTTACAGAGGTACTTGACCTTTGTTATGTCATCAATTAGAATACAAGATAGTGCCATCATTCAATATTTTTTTTTTCGTACTATACCATTCTTCATTTCTTTTTAGACAATACAATTAGCCAGGGCCTGATTTACCATTAGGCCCACTAGGCCCGGGCCTAGGGGCCCCGAAATTTGGGGGCCCCCAAATTTTGAAAGTTTTCTGAAAATTTTAAATATAATAGTCTTTTTATGGAAAATACTGAAAAAAACTAATAAAATTTTTTTAGTTACACATCCGCAAATTCCATATTTTTTATAGTCACAGAGAGTAAAATTTGATAGATTAACCTAATAAAACCTAATTAAGCAAATCTTTTCGGTTCAGCCAATCATATACAACTTCTTCATATGTACACGGTGACAAGGGCTTTACGCCGCTGTTCTCTTTCTCTCGCCTCTTGTAAAGAGATGTTCACCAACCAACCATATACAACTTCTTATATTATGAAATGAAAGAGTCTTTGTGATTGGTTGGTTTGCAGGCTCTTCCATGGACTTTTTTTGGCCCTCCTTTTTGGTGAGATCGTGTAAACAGTGGAAAGGTTACTTTGTATTATTTACAATTATTGTTATAAAATTATGTAATCTTTATTATTATATAATTTGTGGACCCTCTGTGGTAAAATGTTAGTTTAAAATACACGAAAGTGTGCTTTAAAATCAGTGTTCATAGGGTGTTTTGATAAATTCAAAAGTTTTGAGCAAATCAAGATCATACTAATTATAACAAAACAATCGTGTGAAAGTAAATTACGAGTTTTAATTGTAAAAAGTTATTCTTAACGAATGTAGCTTGATCTGGTAATATTGTGACGTAAAGAAATAAATACTTGCTATTGGGGCCCCTCTCTGAATGTTGGGCCTACAGTAAAAAAATTTCTAAATCAGGCCCTGCAATTAGCTTCAAAAGCCGTGGGTCTCTTTCACTCACCTTCTCCTTCCGTCAACTGTTTTGCTTTGCCGAGCTTGTCTTGCTGCGCTGTGTGTACGCCGACATGACTTTATATTTAAAAAAAAAAAAAAGCTGGGATATTTCGGTCACAGCTGCTCCAGCTAGTCGGGCTCCTAAAATATGGCCTTTTTGAAAGTCTGTGAGGTCTGACATTTTACGCTATAGGAAAAATCCAAGACCTATACAACTTTACTAAAGCTACCTCATGTGTACCATGATATATTGATATATCGAGTTAATATTAAAAAAAAAAAAAATCGTAGGTAGGATTATATTTTACTGCTTACGAATCGCATCTTAAATGTCCCTTTTATTCACAGGTGTTTCCATTATTTTATAACCACTTGCATATTAGCAACTTACTCCCAAACTAGTTAGAATGAGTTTGTAACCCTGGTCTAGCGGCGTAGACAAATCTCCCTTTCTTACCCCCCCCCCCCCCAAAAAAAATGATCAAAGTTTCAAAATTTTCATTCGACTTTTGAAATATAAAGATTTTATACAATTTTTATTTATCAAATATTATTCATTCTTCCTGTATCTATAACTGGACAAACAAGGAATGAAGAATAAGAACAGGGAAAATGAAAATATTTAGGTAGCATGTTGCTTCTATGAGTTTGATTCTTATACAAGGGTTTCTCCTTTCTCACCGAGGAAGGTATTTTTCTTTTGTGACCCCAGTTCCAAAAACAGGAATAGATATGGTGTCCATTCCTGGAAAACTTCCCCAACCTGTGTAAGTGCTCCGTGACCGAACCTGTTCTTATCTCAAACCTTGAGAAGAGGGTCTTTGTTCTGTAGTTGCAAAAGACGAAGTTTTACACATTTTTTAGTGTTTGTATCCTCACAGTGTCGCTTTTGGTTAGTTGTGAATCTTATAAAAACATGGATAAATTTGTTATTCAAGATCGAGATTGGACATCGACTGTCAGCCGAAATCCAATGATATAAGTAAACAAACAAGTTATTTTATATTATGGATAATTTTTCGCTTGAGATTAATATATAATATATAAAAACTGATAAACAGCAAATAGAAGATAATCGGCTTAGGGCTTATGTACAGTTTATCCTGGACCTTAAGTCCAAGCCCATACAAAGTTTTTTTTAATTTGAGTTTTACAAAACATCGATACAACTGAACAACATCAGCATACATCTCTTTTTATACAAGCAGGCGGATCAGGTGCATGCCCACACAATGCCTTTACTGTGCATGCCCAAACATTAAGTGGGGACGGACATCGGACCACAATTTCGACCAATTGGAAACAATACCCTTAGGCTTAAGGGTATTGTTTCTACTTAGGATGCCTTAAAAAAACGCTATTTTTATTAATTTTTTTTTAAGAATACTGTTATGTTTATTGATATAAAACTTGTTAGGCTTAACAAAGTATTCGTAAATTCCAAAAAAAATAAAAAAAATATTGACTTTAACCACTTTTTTAGTGTGAAAGTGCCAGGTAAACAGGAGTCCTCAAAAGGGTGCGCTGTTGAAAAAGTCTCAGAAACTACTGAGCTGATCCTTATGAAATTTTAGCCACATACTATGTACACTTATCGCTGTATCCCGTACCAGAATTAATGCAAAATTTTAATTTTTACTTTTTTTTTTCTCTGCTATTTTGCTATGTTTGCATATAAATTGATATTAGAGGTACGGAATATTAGCCACTGTCACACTAAACCTAAAAGCATTAAATTTTTTTGTTTTAGATGGGCTGTTGTTCACATTTTTTCAGCAGCGCACACCTACCTACTTTTTGATGACTCCTGTTTACTTGACATTTTCACACTAAAAAAGTGGATAGAATCAATAATTTTTTTTTAGTAATTTACGAATATTTTTGTTAAGCCTAACAAGTTTTATATCAATAAACATAACAGTATTCTTTAAAAAAAACAATAAAAATAGCTATTCTATTAAGAGTGACGAAAGACAAAAAAAAAAAAAAAAAAAAACACTTTTGAAATTTGGTCATTATTTCTCGAGTTGTACCTGTTTGAATTTCTTCCTCTTAAAACCACACCAAAAACTATACTAGATGAGCTATGAAGTCACCCTACATCATCTCCCGTGATTGGTTTCACGATGTCATTGAGGTTATCGAGAGTTTGTTTGTATTGCTATAACGCGTTTCAAATTTCTTTTATTCTTGCATTCCTTTAATCGTTTTACAAATTTGCATTCCTTTAATCGTTTTATATCAATAAACATAAAAATTTTCTTTAAAAAAATTAATAAAAAGAGCCACGTCTTCTCTCGTGATTGGTTTCGTTGGTTTCAAGATGTCATTGAGGTTATCGAGAGTTTGTATTGCTATAGCGCGTTTCAATTTTCTTTTATTCTTGCATTCCTTTAATCGTTTTACAATTATGTTCTCAAATTCAGCGTACAAATATTGCCTCATCCTTAAGTGAAGGAATACTTTAATTACCAACACTGCTAAATTACTTATCAATGTCTCTAAACACGCAAATATCTGCAAGAAGTGTACGAAGACTTTTGGGAGATATTTTATGTGTGATTTTATGCTACTGATTTTTTTAAGTTTTGCTAGCCATAAAAATATTTTATGTAGCTATATTAAGAACAAATTAGAGGCATTACTAAAAAATTCATATTCTGGAAAATTAATTTTCACCATGGATTATGTAGTATTTGATTGAAATTTATAAGTGTACGAACACTTTCAAGAGCCACTGTAAATTTTAAGATGGTTTGTTTCTAAATTTACGATGTTAAAGTTAGCACTCTTATATTTTAAAAATTCTGTTATAGAGAATCAAAGCAAACAAATCATAAAAGAATTGGATATTTGTAAAAATACAAAGCCATTTTAATACCTAGACTTTTAGTAAACTGATCAAATGTAAAAATCACAGAACTTACAGCCAATTAAACAGTTAATTTTATTTGCATAAAAATACTATTGAGGGTTTTTATGTGGAATCAGTATCTGCTATACCCGTATTGTTAAATTTCCTTTTTTAATGTACTTTTTCTGGGACGAAATTCGGGAATTCTATAAAATCGGGATTGGTTCCTAACAAGCCCATCGCAAATGAATCTATTTTTGGCAAGTTATCCGATTGCCTCTTTTTCGAATCCATGTAAAATAGGCATTTCTAAGGAAATAAATAAACAAACGGTTTCTGAATGATTATAATCTGTTAGAAAAAGAAAAAAAAACACCTAGGGGTGTGGAATATCGGGCAACTTTCAATTATCCTAGAACACTAGTCACTACATTTAAATTTGAAGGGGAATAGTGTGTTATTGCTATTTTCATATTTTCATTTGTTTGAAAAAATGGCTAATTTAGCTATATTTTTGGCGATAATTCTTATGCATGGACAAAAAAAAATGACGAATTCGATGATATACTTTTCGATAATTCTTACATTATCTTTTCTTGTAAGAATAACAGAGAGGGAAAAAAGGTCATTGATGAGCGATACTCAAGGGATGTGAACTCTGTGTTAAGGACATTCGTTTTTGTACTCTTTACCAGAGATTTTCATCAAAATCTTTACAGCCGTTTTTTAGCAATTGCTAAAAAATATGAATTTCTCATGTTCTGCGCATGGGCAATATTGACGAAAACCTTAATAACAGGTCCCATGACAACCACTAATTTGTTTACCAAATTTTAACATCGTAGGTCAAATCGTTTGGGAGTTATGTTGACCGCGTAAACACAGATACACATACCATATACACAGACACACACCACATATAGACCACTTTTTTAAAGTCAGAATGTTCCAAAACGTGAAGAATTGCAAAAAAAATCGTGTTTTTTTTTTAGTTTTTTTTTTTACCGAAAACAATGTAAACAGATGGGTAATTGAAAGTTATAATTAAGCACGTAGGACGTGATAAGTTAACATAGGCAGGGCCTGACCATTACAAGTTGGGGCATAAATCCCGGACACATTCGGGGACCCCTTTTGAAACGAGTGATTTATTGGAAATGGGCTTGACACAAAGTTAAATGAATTAACATTAAATATAGAAAAGTTGATAAATTAATGTAAATATTGTTTTCTAAAAGTTATTTTTCTTATCACAAATAAAGAAACAAGAATTTCAAACAATCAAAGTTATAAAATAAAAGAGGAAAAACTTTGTTATGTAGAGCATTGCATTTTACTATCACAATGTGTAGTAATATCCGTAACAACAATATCTGCAGCATTATTCACATTTCAGAGTCGAAATTTGCTAATCTCACAATAATAATTCGTCAAAACTTAATTTCAATTTTTTGTTCTCTACCTTTTATGAAAGCTTGTTTTTTACTCTTTTAAATGATGGTTTGGTTTATTTGAATAAATACATTATGCGATACTAAAGACGGTTCAAGATCAATACAAAATTATTTTTATGTAAAAATTCTTTTACTCACACTATAAAAGATATTCACATAACTTTTGTGAAACAAAAATTATAAGTTTAGAGCCAATTTCGGGCCCCCCTAAATCATAGGCCTAGACAATAATCAGGATCTGAATGTAGATAAAAAAAACAAATGGTACAAGAAAGCTATTACCGGAATATGACGTCAAATCTAGACAGTCATTAATAGAACGTTTTGGGAATGCGTCATGTATATAACTCTGACAAACTTTAAAAAAGTAATTCATCTAAGCACAGGCTGCGCAAGTTTCCACTAGTCTTATAGAAAGATTGTGTTAACGCTTTTTTTTTTCCTTCTTTTTTTTCCCTTTCTTTTTTGCTGATTTTTTTGCACATAAAATAGTATTCCATCAAATTTACCTTCTCATCGACAAAATGACACCATCAGTTCAGTTTCATGTAAAAGTGGGCTTAAGTTGTGCTTCTGATAAAGTTTTCAATGATGGGGCAAAAGCATCTGAAGCAAACTTTTTATGGACAAAAGAAAAACGCAGTTTAGTGATACTCTCTCATGTATACAATACTAGTTAGTAAAATTTTTGTCATTATTTTTCAGATTGAACAGCAGCCCGGAGTATGCTTCAGATTAATTGATAACACTCCAGCGTGTCACAATGAAGAATATCTTGCGATCGACCACGAATGCTAGCTAATGAAATATCTGATTAATGATATTTCATCTAAAGAAAGTAAACTGATTGAGCTCATTGAATTGACTGTTTCTATCAAGGAAAATTAATATGTATAATAAATGGAATTATCATAACTTGTTACTTAGTTTTTAAAAGTATGCGTTTGGTATTTGTAAGTAGCTTTGGATCACTGTTAATTTATGTTAATACGTTATTATTATTGTAGAATTGCATATTAATAAAGTTTTTTTGGTTATTTTATAGTAGTACCTTTATTATATATTACATATACACCTTCATATTTCTAGGCTACTTGATATGTTAAAAGGAGAGAACTCTGATTAAAATAAATTTGTTTTAATTGTTTATGAAAACCGACGTCTAATAACTAAACCAAGCCAATCTGTTGTTATATCTTAAGTAAACAATCCCTGTGATTAAATTAAACTACTAAAAACAAACCAGAGGCCATTAAGATGTACGATGAAGATCCACAGAAAATGCGGAAGCTTTTTGTACCTTTTCCCTCTCAGAAAGACAACATAAACGCTAAAAACTGAAGCAACAAGTCTAAGGATCTAAAAAAGTATCTCCCTCAAAAACAACTAAACGTGGTCAACAAACACGCCAAGTAAAATGGTCAGCCAAAAAAGTTATGTAATTTAATGGTTGCCACCAAGAGGTCTCGTTTCTCTTTTTTAGGTTGGGGGTGGGGGGGTATTTGAACACATTGAACTATATTGGAGTTATTGAAATGAACTCAATATGCAATCAGCACTTGGCTGGCTAGTTTTCACAAAAATAATCCCATTTCAGTTCAATTATTGCAAAGTAGACCAAACATAGAAATTTAGATTATTTCGAAAATATTAAAGCCTGCCAAGTTAGGATTGGTTATTTGGGGCATTCATTTTGTGTAACTCCCTTTCGCTGACCTTTGTAGTTCATTTGAAACGGACCAAAAAATCAACTTCAACAAAGGAAGGAGTGGCCTTGGATTTACTCTTTCTCTTGGCAATTCAATCATAATTGGGTGAATATGTTCATAACTTATGTTGGAATTTTTAAGTCAACCTCCTAATCTGATTAAACCCTAGTAATCCGGTTGGTTGGTTGTCTTCAGATTATCTGGCGCCGTCAGCAACACGAGGGCTATAATGCGCCGAACATTCGTCATTAGACAAACCAACATACATTTACAAACACCCATGCCAACACGGGACTCGAGCCCACAACCTCGCGGTCTTGAAGCTAGCACGATAACCACTATACCAGGGTTTCTTAACCTTTTTGGCACAATGGACCACTTTAAAAATTTTAAATATGTCACGGACCTCTCTGTGAAAAAAAATTGCTTAAACATCATTTATTACAAAATATATTCTGTTTTATTATTTAATTATTTTAATATTTTTATTTCAATAGTATAAAAAATTTGAAGAAATTAAAATTTTTAATGTGAAGGCTGTTGCTGCTTTTCCTTGATTAACAGATTGAATTGAGGGATGGTTTTCGACAAAGCAACGCGCATATCATGTTCGACATTCAGTCGATCTCGATGTTTTGTTTTTATTGTGGCAAGTGTGGAAAATCCCGCTTCGTAAAGATATACTGTAGCAAACGGAATAATGGCTGCCATAGCTCGTTTTACAAGCAATGGGTAGGCTTCTCTTAAAGAAGACCAAAACTCTCCAAGAGTTTTTGAGTCGAAATCCATTTTTAACAAGGACTTTGTTTTCAAATCAATTAGCTCATCTTTTGCAAGGTTCATGTCATCGATACAGTCAATATCACAAAGAAAAGGATTACGAATCCACAACTCATCTTTTATATTTATTCCATCCGAATTGAAATATTTTTCAAATGAAACTTGAAGTACTTCCAGGTGTTCACAGATTTCATTTTTCAAGTTATTCAATAACAAACTACCTTGCCGAGATCCATTTTCAAAAAGCACTTCGTCCAACATTTGAAAGTTTGCATATATCCCATTTTGAATTCTAATTTTCCAAAGTGACATTTTCAATAAAAATGCATGTAGTTTCTCAGTGGCATCTATAATTGTTGTATCAGGCCCTTGAATTGAATTCCTGACAGGGATTTTCCAGAGCCAAGACATATATCGTTCATGTGCGTCTTACCTCCAGGGCAGATCCAACGGAAATAAAACCGTGAATCAAGTTTAAAATTATACCGCTATTTCAAACTCAAACAAATTATCGACCAATGAAAAGGCTAAAAAACAAAAGAGAAATAAATGAGCATGCGCGAAAAAGCGCCTCAAATTCTCTTCTCCGGAGGAGCGGAAAAAGAAACAGGGTTGCCATACAGAGCGCGCTAAGGATGAAGTAGGTCCGGGTTACCACTGCTGGCTAAATATTGATGCAAACATTTTAAAAATTAGGATCAGTCGGCGGACCCCCAAAATATGACCCATGGACCCCCAAGGGGTCCATGAACCACAGGTTAAGAAACCCTGCACTATACCGTTTGGTTGGCCCTAGTTATCCGGAAATGGATGTAAAAATCGGAGTTTACTCCTTACTGGAACTGAATGTCTTTTCTGTAAGGCAAAAATTTCAGGTGAGAAATGTCTTACCTGCAAGAATGTCACTAACGGAGGGCATAGGGGGAGTCTTCCCTCCCCCACCCAAAATTTAAAAAAATTGAACATCAGCCAGTTTTCAAAATTTGATTTTTTTTCTTTCTAGCCAATCCACAATGACGCCGAATTGAATAAAAAAAAGTTTTTTTTAAAAGTAAATTCGAATAATAATATTATAATTACCGGAACGCAGAGCGAAGTGAGTTTGACGAATCTGCAATTTTATATTAGAGGTTGGACTTTAGGGTGGACCAAAAAAATTCTTTTTCAAAATCGGTCTTGGCACAGTAAGGAAAAGTTTCCGAATGAGTCAATTAGAACACACACAAAATTTCGTAAATTTCGTTCTATATCTAACTGCACCCCTCTGGCATTGAAAAGGTCGAAAAAAGACAAAATAATATAACCCATAAACAAAGTTTTTAACCCTTTCCGCTGGAGCGGCGCCTCTCAGGCGCCACATGATTGGATGCCACAACTCGAGAAGACCACTAGGTTCAATGCGGAAATTCGATGCAAGGCCAATGACTGTGTTTAGTTTCTATGAAGCGAATCCATAACCACGGATTGAACCAAAATCCCGCGAAACGTCTCAAGTTGCTGGTACCTCCACGCGAAAAAGGCCTCGAGTGCAAAGGGTTAATATGAATTCTTTATACGCATTGCCAATTTTTATATTCATTAACACAGCTCCTATTCTATAAACAGGCGTACTTGGTGATTGCATCTAATTTTAAATATCAAAAGCATAACGATTTACATATTAGACAAAATAATTTACAAATAAAAATGGATTTATAATTAATTATACATTAATTTTTAAAATTAACAATTTATTAACACCTTTGCTGATATTTTCTACTTTTACGACGGACATGTCTTGATTTCAGTGGGCAAAAGGATGTTTAACGCTTACATTGATAATACATTTATAATAATTGTTCAAAATGCCTTACCATTTTTTTAGAGGTAAAGCTGAAGTCGTTTGCGCATATTATTAGAATCATGTTTTGTGACTATCCAGTAAGATATTAGCGACTTAAAACATAAAATGGATTTTATAAAATTTGATTTATAAACTGGAGAAGTAGAAGAAACAAACAAACAAAGAACATCTACTCTGACATTGTTTGGCATAAAATGTCACCCTAATTATTTTGAAACCGATTCCGGCTGCCTATTTCTGCCATAGTTAAATGCTTATTACAGCCAAATACCATCTTGTAATTTTAAACGTGATCAGATAATGAGTTCAATACCTGAACAAGCACTTCTCCTCCAATTCTACAACACCAATGAGAGTTTCAACAGTTCGGGGAACTCACCCGCGGCTAATCTGGAATACCCGAACTGACTGCGGACAGGAGAAAAACATCTGATCGGCGCAGCGTGGCCCTAGTTTTACACTTATGCCAGTAAACTCAAATAAACCAAATCAAACTATTCCGCTGATCCAAAAATGACTACGAGTAGGGAAAAAATCAGTGCTCCTACTCTGTTGATCAGCGCTGCATTTTTCATAGTGTTGCACTTGCGCAAGTAAACTCATACAAACCAAACTATTCCGTTGATCCCAAACAGCGTTTAATTTTTTTTTTTTAAATATATTTTAAAATATCATTCAAATACTTTCATTCCCATCAAAGCCGACCAAACGGTATAGTGGTTAGCGTGCCAGCCTCTAGACCGCGAGATTGCCAGTTCGAGTCCCGTGTAAGGCATGGGTGTTTGTAAATGTAATGTTGGCTTGTCAAATGACGAATGTTTCGGCGCATTATAGCCCTCGTGTTGCTGCCGGCGCCAGATAATCTAAACTAACCAACCATTCCCATTAAAATTTAGGTTTTTATTAATTGATTTAAGAAATCAAATGATTAGTTCGCTTTGAATTACTTTTTGTTATTATATTTAAAGAAACAGTTAACTGAAAGTGTCCGAATGTAACGCAAGTTACAATGGAATGACCCTATGTCACTTTCATCAAGCATTCAAAAATTATTACTTAAAAAATAGCAAGGTTGACACCCTTCCCCCCGAAACTTTATGTTTGGATATGCCATGCCACATAGAGCTTTATGATTGAAATATGCTGGTCGGAAGCTGCCACACAGTGCTGTATGACAGCGCAACTAAATTAGTTTTATCCAGTGGCTGCTTCTATTTCATTAAGCAATGGAAATCAATTAAGTAAAAATGAAATCATCCGAGTATTTTTGATGACTTCATCGTTACCGCAGTTGAGGCTTACTTGAAACAGTAGAGAAGTTTGAAACGATTGGGGGTTATTTTATTTTTCAAGTTTTTATTGTTTATCACAGATGTTTTCTTTATAACAACATCATAAACAGTGATTTTACCCCAAAACTGAAATAAATATATCTAGGTAAGTATTTTCCGCTATTTATATCGTTATGAAATTTTTAACTAAAAATTTAGCATAAAAACTTCACAACCTATCAGATCCATAGCATTTGCAGGAAAACATGCATAACCTATCTTATTACATTACTGATATTACCTTAAAAATTTGTTCTCATTTTGGTATTTAAAAAACAAACAAAAAAAACCCTTTATTTCCTTGCATGTTTAACTTAGGTAAACTTAAAACAGTAAAAAAATCCTTATTCTAAGTAATAGACACGTTAAAAAAAAAAGATTTATCATTCAGTGTTTTTTCATTTTATTTGTGAGAAGAGGGTGTTTTTGCTTTCCAATAGAAATATGAGAAGTTAGTATCGAAAAGTTACAACTCAAACCTTATACTTTAATTAAAATTATTAAAGCTTAAATTATTTTTATAACCTTTAAAAACTTCTTACATTGTTACACAAAAAATCATGGAATATCTTGGAACTGCCATATTTTTTTTTTAATAAGAACTATTGATAAACAAATTAATTATCTAATTAGAAGGCTCAAGTGGGAGCATAACTCAAAATTTGAAATACATTAAAATTTTCTTTTTATTACAGCAAATGAGATGCTTTAACTTTCTAAAATGTTTCAATTACCTCCCCCCCCCCCCCTCTATTACATTATGCTCATGACAATGTCAAATAGTTTTCTAAATAAAACAAGAACGGAACCATATTATTTTTGAATCGACCAACAATATCTCAGCCATTTTTCTACAAATTTCAAGACTAAATCTCCTAGAACTTTCAATGACTTTTAAGGACCTAAATAATGTTTTTAAGGACCTTTGAAAATTTGTTTCCAAGCATCATGTCTATAAATAAATATTTAATAAAGTATATTCTACCAAGAAAGTTCCAAATTGGCGCATGCGTAATATAAATATATATTATAGAATTCCGATATGGTGCGGATAACTGCTGGTCACGCGGGGATAGCAAGTCTGAGTTGCATTTTTATAAATTTTGCAGTTGGGCACACAACATCCTCAAAAATTAAGGACCTCTACCCATTTTTAAGGACTTTTAAGCACCTCCAAGCATTTTCAAGGCCTTAAAAACAAGTTGAAAAATATCAAGCACTTTTAATGACCGTGGGAACCCTGGTTAATACACTTTTTTTAAGTTACTTCTGGTAAATAAGTTCAATTGGATCCTAGTATATAGCAACTTGTTAAAGAATTTTTTTTTACTGGAGATGCAATGATTTAGTCTAGAAATTGTAACTTCAAGGGTGTTTAAAACTACATATTTTATGTATAAAAAATATATGTATTTGACAAAACTTGCAATGGATAAGATGGATAGATAAGCATAAAAACTAAATATAAAGTGTAGTTGGTCACAAGAATTACCACGAAACCCTTCATTAGACTATATCTACATCCGGTAAGTTTGTATAAATGAATTGATTTTAGATACATAAAATATATAAGTTGTTCATACAATTTCGACTTATCACTTAGTTCCTTACTAAGTGAGCCATGAATAAAGTTTACTTACCTCTAGGTTTAATGTTTATGTTAATATTACTACAACTTTATATATTGTATATAAAAAAAATTAAACTTGTGACTTAAAGCAATTAACATAGTAAGTTGATCCAATTCAGGGTGCCCACAAAATTTAGGAAAAAAAGTTCTCTATTAATTCCCGGACGGATTTCTGCAAAATTCCCTGATTTTATGGTTTTTTTTTCTTCAAATGTTCTCCATTTTTCCAGATGTGTAGACAGCCTGGTCAAATAGAATATGTATGCTAAAGAGATAACATGCCAATTTTTTAAAAATAGTTTTGATGATAACAAAAATTTAAATTATTTCATAACATTAAACTTCTAACAATTGCCACCACATATCTCCGGGTAAATGGAGCCAAAAAATAGGAGAACAAGAAAACATGCCAGAAAATTTCCCTCATTCTTTCCAGAATCAGAAAGCTCTTTGGCATTTCCCTGATTTCCAGGTATTGTGGCCAGCCACACAGCAATTGTCAAAACTGTAAGTAAAAGTCTGTTTGTGAACTCAAAAATAATCTGTTATTTACGTGAATTTAGGAAAAATGTGTTGAAGATTTGTAAATCCTCTGAACTAAAAAGTAATTTTTTAAATATGTTAATAAAATCCAAGCATTATTTAGTGTAACAGATAGTCAGTGAAATTACTTTCCCTGGGTGATTGTGACGAGAATGAAAAAACCTCACTCATGTTGCACTAGCTTTAAAAATTAATCTGAAAGATGAACAGTTTGTAGGTTGTACATTTATACTGTTTTTCTTTATAAATGTGTAAATGTATTATAATTTATATATACTATATTTTATCTTGTTACATGTTAAATATACTGTATAATTGATGAACTTATTTACAATTTCAGTAAAGAGATAAAGGGCTTCACGTCAACTAATGGACGATTAAAAAAAATAGAAAATGATGCCTCTATCCAAAATACTATAGTATTATCCGAGTTGGTTGTATCAAAATTATGTAAATTTTGCCATTCTTAAAGCTATTTGGAAACTAAAAAGTTTCATGAAATGTTAGTACTTTTGCCCTCAAATGTTATTTAAAAGTTAAAATTTATTTTATGTCCGATTGAAATTTTATCTTATTAACAAAGTGACACACGCTTTCACACCAATAAATGATAATATTTCAAAAGTTAGAAATATTTTTGATTTTCTTAGTAGATCCCTAATGTCTCATTTTAGATAATTTCATTTTAATGAACTTTCCTATGCTTGTTTTAATCAGAAGCAAATAAAAATATTTATATGGTACTTTTCATATCAATTATAAAACCAGAGATATTACTTTGTTGATAAAATAGCTCCACTCTTCCTATAACGTTCTCACAAATTTAATAAATTTATCCACAACACATACTGTAAAGACATACACAAAAATAGCGTGCAAAATCTCGAATTTTGTTGTATTTTATATTGAGCATTTTTTACTAATGAATAGCTTATATACTATATAAACAAAATTGGAGTATCATTAATACAATTCCTTAATTGGTCCAATTTTGTGTGCTCACTTTAGTTTTCTTTATAACATTTTTTTTAAAATTTGAAGTTTTCAACATAACTACAGTATACACTTTTTCAAAAATCAGTTAACACACTGAAAGAAACAATTTTTTACATACATTAATGTTAAATTATTATGCAGTTGCATTGATAAAACATGAGTTATCTATAAAATATTACAAAAAAACCTTGTGATTTTTTTTTCAATTACAGTATAATTATTAAATAATACCTTGTTTATTATCAATTCCTATTCTCTTAAAAATAAATTATTAATGTTGTACGTTCCAAATAAAGACATATATTAAAAATAAGTAGTTGTATTACACCACTAACATGTCCAGAAGCATACAAAAGCAAATAAAATTCAGTATCTAAAAGAGTATTTGTAAGTTAATAAATTAAACTTACTAAATTTGGCAAATTCAAATAGGTGAAGCCATATTGAAATAAATAAAACTTTTGGCACAAGAAAAACAAAATATAAAAAATGGAGAATATTTTGTAATTTTAAGTGGGCATAAAAGTGTTTGTAATTTTTAATCTATTAGTATTCAGAAATTATATATCTTAATGATATAAGCACACAGTTTCTATTATAACACTAAATAGATAAGGACAAACTAAAAATGTTAATCATGGGAAAAACAAAATACTATACACAAAACTAATATTAATTACATGAGTGATAACTCTGCTGTTTTGAATTAAATAAAAAAAAATTGGTAACAATATATATTTCTATTGAATATTCAAAATAAAGACAACAATAAAATACCATAATTTGTTTAACCTTGCAGTTGTAATTGAAAACGTAGTGTTTATGAATTTTTTAAAAGTAAATACTTTTCTCAACATCAAGGTAATGCTCGGTACATTTCCATTGAACATTAATGGAGAGCAAAGCTTTATATAAAATCAATCATTCAAGTAAATGTGACATCGATAATTAAGTTTTGGTCAATTAAATGAATTTCAATGATTGGCAAAGCCAGGTTTGTCCAAAATGTGCCAGGTTTATTAGGAAAGAAGATACCTCAAAAATGGAGATTTGCTAAAACCGACACAAAATGTTTTATAAGCAAAGGCAATAATTCTCAATCAACCTGAAATGTAAATATGACACTTTTCAAACCTTATATAGAAAGAGTAAAGGCAAAGTTTTGGAAGATCAGAGTACAATACCAACTTATTCATGTAGCTTAATTCATTTCATAAAAAGGAAAAAACACATCTAAAATACAAGTTGTAATGTATAAAAACTATATTGAAATGAGCATCAATATAATACTGAAATATACAGGTCTACTTAACGCAGGCTATCATAATAGCAGAGTGATTAGTACATACTGCCAACCTGAGACGGAAAGTGATAGAAAGTTTCTTCAATGAATTGATGTGGTTAACCAGTTATGGTTTGAATGACTTAGAACAATATATATATTCATAATGTAGATGATTTTTATACACTGATAATGCAAAACTTTAAATTATCAACACAATCTTCATGACTTCAATTTGTAAACTATTATCATAGTCTTTGAGAAACACAAGTATTAATTTTTCGTAAAGTAAATCTATAGTAATACTTTGCTAAGTATTAAATATCAAAGTATACAACAACAAAAATTTTCACGTTAGCATTTCGATATGTCAAGCCTAAAAAAATCACCAGGTTTTATTTTAAGCTATAATAAATGATAACAATGATCGTAAAGAGGAGAATAGTAGTAAATCAAAATAATCTGTTCTCCTTACATTAATGAAATATTAGTACACAGTTATTCTTGGATTCAAGAATTTTAACTCACAATTTAAAAGCCAGACAACATCACACACATCATGCATTCTACTATGTGGTTAAAATAAATAAGATAACATGTTTAGTGAAAATTCTACTTACACTTAAACATGTTTTAACCACAAATGGCAGCAAGAATGTATTATAAATATTATTCATATCTAACTCAAATTCAACTTAAAGAGGTGCCAAGGCAATTAATAGGAACTAAAAGGATATTTTTTAAAATAAATTTACTATAAAAAGTCAAATGAAACAAATATTATTGATAGGCTTCGAAGCATATTATGAAGTGAAACAGATTTCATAGCACCAAACTTTAGGTTAGTAATCAGACTGCACAAGAATTAAATATTAGTTAGAACATTTCAATTTAAGAAATAAAAATCATGAAAATAAATGAGCTTAAACACTTTCATCTAAATAAATTTCATTCCAAAGAAAAAATGTGAGCTACCAATATGAACCTGCCCGTTTAATTGATATTTCTATTGCCTGTATAGTTATACATAAATAATAAACTTTTAAAACATTTCATTGTATAAGAACACAATCAGGCAAACAACTCTTAATAACCATGCAAAACTTTTTCCAAAACTGAAGCAGCTTTCAAATTTTGTACAAAGAATAAAATTTCAGCTTTACTTAAAAGTTATAAATAAATTTGGTCAGACTTTTTAACATAATTATAATGAATAAGATAAAAAAAACTTTAACTGAATTATTTGAGGATTTTCAGATAATGGTAGAGAAAAAGCAGACATTTTTTTTAAGAGTGCTTCATATAAGACAGCTGAGTGCTAAGCAGAAAAGCGCCATCTAATAGCACCATGCTTTCTTAAAAGCATAGCAATTAATGAAGAGCATGCATTTTCCTTTTAAATCATGGCAAAATACCTAAATAAACCATGATAGTACCACATAAATACAATCATGAAACAATGTCAAAGGAAATTCAATACAAATCTAATAAAATATGTTATATTAATTCATATTCTTAAAATTCTATATAAAAATAGGAAGCTTTTTCAATACAGATAAGGTTATTTTTAGACAAATGGTTTCTTCAATTTTGAGAGCTTTCTTGAGACTTCACACATATGTCACAACTTTATATTATAATTTGGCAATTAGTTATTATTAAAAACTAATGTATGCATCTTAGGCAAGACATCCAGGCAGAATCAGGAATATACTGAAAATTTAAATGATTGCAACAAAGGCTTCATTGTAAAAAATTAAATTTCTTGATATACTCTGCAAGTGCATAAGTTTAAACATGTATTAAAATGCACATTACTTCATGTACAGAATAAGAAATAGAGTGATGTAATTCTATATTCACACAGAATCAACATCAAAATCAGATTTGTTTTGGTACCCTAAATTGCTTATCTCAAATTCCTCTGCATCTTGGCACTTTGTGAACATAATTGCAGAGAATTGAGAAATAGAGTGAGCAAAAACAAACAGCTCTTTTTTTAGTTTTGGAAGTTTGATAGGACTGTTAAATGAGAATATACGTGTTACATAAGAAAATGTCTTTGAAAAAAATTTCCCCCTTCAATACAGAATATTTTAAACGTATGCTTGTGCAGGCAGCAAAGAGGTGCAAAGCAGCATTAATGCCACAGTAATCCTTAATGTCCAAATGACACTGTACAAGTTTTCAAAGAATACTGTTATGTTTTCAGTAAGGTTTAGGTCCCACGATAGTTATACATTTGAAATCATTGCAAAAGGTCTACTGTTCTTCTCCGCCTTGTGCATGGCATATCACAGAGATCTGAACTTGGGTCTCATGAGAACTAGTTGCACTTTCCTGTCTATCCGACCCTTTATCCACCGATTCTTCACCTCCACTTTCACAGCTTTCCTCCTCAATACTAACTTGAGGTGAGAGAAGTTTCTTTGGAAGATGGGGACTGCTACTTTCCGTAGATGGCAGTGACCTGTGATGAATTCTCATGTGGCCATGAAGGCGAGGCCCACGGGTACGATGAGAATCACCTTCAGTATCATGCCGAGAGAATTCACGAAAGAGTGCATCAGATTTTTCATCAATACTATAATCTCTAAACTGCTGCAACTGATCCGTTCGGAGACGTCCTGATCGAAAAAATCTTTGAAACACAGATGTTTTACCTCGAGTTTCTCCTGTTACTTCAGAAATCTGATCACTCCATTGTATATCACTTTCAGTACAGTGCTTCTTCAAGGCACTCTTGTATTTCTTTTTGTGTACCTGGGGTTCAGTTGGTGGAAGATCTTCACCTTCTACGGTTACACCCTCAAAAGATACTACCTTGGAAGTCTCCATTGAAGATTTGGTCTTGATAGTATCAGTCACTTGAACTTCTGGATGATTTTTAAATAATACATCAACCTCTTCATCAAATGTCCCCTCCATAGTAGTCATCATTTGATCCACACTATCCCCTTCAACCGTAAACTGTAGCTGTTTTCTGCAAAGGCGCGGAGCTTTTCCAGTACTTTCCATAGATTTATAACCACTATCTGCTTTCATTTGCTGCAATCGGTTTGTTTGTCCTTCTCCGGTACTATCTGTATTATCAGTAGTAGATTCAAAGGAGGTTGTAGCACCTTCTGTCCTATCTGTAGAGGAGCTATCCCAACTATCAAAGCTACTCTCAGCTCCAGGTGTTCTTTTCTGCAAACGTTTATTTAGCAAACTTTTGTAGCAATGTCTGCGTAACTCATGAGAAGGTAGTTGAAGATAATCACTATCATCACATTCATATCCAGGATCATCACATGAAACATCAGCATTCGATTCCATAGATGTTGCATGAGTAGATAATATATCTGGAAGATCAGACGATGCTACAGCCTCCTCCTCTGGTGGGTCATCTTCTGCTTCCTGAGCATCACTAAGTTTGTCCTCCTCTTCTTCTAGAGTAGCCCTCAATTCCCATAATTGACGAGACTGTTGCTTCAGCAACTCATTTTCAACACTGCTATTACTATCATCTGAGCTTTCACCAGATATCATTTCAATGACTTCCTCACGAATATCTTCTCTACTACCAGTATCATTGTAACGTACTTTGCTCCAAATCTTTGCATCTTCTTCTTCGACAGGAGAATACCTTTTGAGAAGTACTTGTAAATGTTCTAATTGGTGTTGCTCTAAGCTTTTTTCTAATAGACCAGCTTCTGTACTAGCTGCTTGCTGAATATGGTTAGGGTCTTGAGTCCAACCTTCTGTTTCAGGAGCCATATCTAAGTTAGATTGAGATTTATCTTTAAGAAGGGTTGTTCCTTGAGTTACTAACTCCCATACCTGTTGCCGACTGTAATGATAATCTTCAAGATCAACCACACGAGCTAGAGTATCAGCTGGTATTCCATGCAATGAAATAGTACTAAGTACTCGCCCGTGTTTATTGTCAAGTACATTGGCATTACTTCCAGAGTCAGGAGAAGAATATGAGTGAATGAAGGGTGGATGATGAACACCCATTACAGGTTGTGAACTGGAAGAACATGCAGATGTTTGTTCCCAAGTACGTTTAGAAGGTGGAGGTTTATCATTGCAACTCCTATGAACAATAGCAGAAACCCTAGTAACTTCTCTTGGTCGAGGTTGATGCTCTGCAATGGTCTCGGGAACCTTTCTATGGCCATCATATGTCTGATCTTCATCATCAGATAGGCAAACTGATGCCTGTCTTTGTATTCCGACTGATGACCTTCTTCTTACAACACTTGTAGGGTCTGGGGGCCTAAAAAATATACATAAATACCAAATTAAGTACAATGGGTATTTTAAATATTGTACTGAAATTTGTATTAGAAAGTTGGACTTTATAGTTTTCTATTAATAATCTATAAATAAAACATGAGATAACTATTGCAGAATGTAAGGATAGTCATAGATTTTGAGGAATGATGAAATGACTGAACATTATTTATTTAATTTTAAGTTGTCTTGAACAATGTTGAGTCAATATATTTAAAGATGTCAAATACAAAAAAGGAGAGTCAATATTCATTCAATGTATCTGATTACAAGCATCGCAACATACAATTTAGTATAATTTTAAATATAATTGAATTTTCTGTGTTAACTTACAGAAATGTACATCATACAAAATTGATTTTTTAAAAAAATAATTTAAACCAGGTTTTCCCAGTAGAGAAACGAATTTCAAAGAAAAAGTATTTTAACACATTTAACAATTTAAAAACAACAAATTAAGTACTTTGAAATTATATATTGTTATGATAACAATATACATCTTAAAAATATATCTGCATATTATTGTACTACTTAAAAGTTCTGAAAGTTAATTGAAAACTTATTTGCTTATTAATTTACCTTTCAGGAGAAGATGAATCTGACTGATCTTCTACAAGCTTTGATTCTGCAGTGCTTGGTCCTAGCAAAGATTGGCATATTGTAGTAAAATCATATTAATATACATGCATAATTGAACAAAATTATACTCTATTTTATGACTACTTTTGAGAGAGCAGCCTTCTAATGATGAAGTATATAATAACTGAAAACTGAAAAATATCAATTCCTTCTAATGAGATACTAACAAGTAGACAAATACTACCAACCAGTGTGTATGTGTTCCAATGTGCAGCCATTGTCATGAAATTTATTAAATTAAAGCTTGACTACATTTTTGAATATACACTTAACTAATAAAAGGCAACCAAATTGTAATAGTGAAGACAAAAAGCAAACAATAGAATGTTACACAAAACCAATAAAAGACAATCAAATTACAACAGTGAAGACAAAAAGCAAGCAGTAGAATGATGTAAAAACATATTTATAAATATTTTACTATAAATGCAGAAAAAAAAATATGGTCAAAGATTTAATTTACAACATGGAGCAGATTTTTTTTATTTGTAATTTTTTCAGAATAAAGAAACTCAAACTCATATTACATCTATGACCTGAATAACTTTTAATGCAAATACTTATAACAAGTAACACAAAAAAAGAAGGGGAAGTGGTGAAACAAGATTTCACACAATTTTGGGGGGAGCGGGTGTCTCGTCGGTCCCCCCCCCCCCTATCTACAGCCCTGATTAATAAGTAGTTGAATAGAATTTTTTGGTCATTTTTAAATTGTGTTTGGTTACTTAGATAAATTTCCTAAACAACATAAATGAAATGTACTCTAGTAGTGAAAAAGCAACCAAATTATTAAATAGCCAAAATTGCTTATCCAGTAGTTCCTGACATGAACGTAAAACAATAGTGCTCTGTTTGTTCACATATAGTAGTAAACCTTGTGAAACCAATATTGTTCATTGTAATTTCATTGTCAGAAAAGAATTATTGCTCTCCCAAACATATATATACATAAAAATTGATAACTCGCAAATTCTTATTTAAATAGGTATAAATGTTACAGGTCAAAATTCCACTTCAAGATTTTTTTTTGTTTTGTTGCCAAGGCCAAACAAATTTAACTTAAGCATGCTAAGATCCACTATATAGGCTTGGGCCAAACCAGTTTATCAATGGAGAAAAACTGACTTTTTGCATTTCAAATTAGAAAAATGTAATTTTATTTAGTAATTATCCAAATATTTAGTTAGTTGTTAGTAAGTAATTGTTTAGTTAATACTTAGATAATTAAAATTTAGTAATTAATTAGCATCTAACTAGTCAATGTTAGTACATTTAAACAGTTGTAAGCCAACTAAGCAACGAACTAAATAAAATTACCGTTAGACAACAAAACATCTATTACTAGTTACAAAATACTTAATAAATAAAAACTCTTTGATAAAATAAAAACTAAATCCTTAATAATGAATTAACAGCTAGATGAATAATTGGTAACTGACTAACAACTAGCAACTAAAACAATAACTACTAAACAAGTGGATCTGTGCATAGCCTGCACATTTAGAATGGCTTAGAAGAATTACTTTTTATGAAACTCATCAGAGAGCTATACATTGTATTCTTTGCTGAGAAATCAACACATTTAAGTGGTGATTTACGGTGTTCTATAGGGCTGCCATCTACAATCTACAAATGCTTATTTTAGGCCTTCATTATTTTGGTTCAGTGTAAACACTAATTCAAAGTGAGATGTTAAAAAAAAACATGAAAAGAAAAGGGTACATGCTAACGAAATATTAGAAAGAAAATAACTTATTATTCATAAGCCACAGTTGGATAAAAACATCAAAGATTCTTACTTCCCCCTGTTTTTCTCAAGCAAATATTACATGGCACAAGTGAACACATACTTGAGGAAAGGATATTTAGAGGCAGTATAGCTCTCATATTAATTTGCACCAAAAAATATCTAATACAACTAACCAAGCATAATAATGATGAGTATTAACGCAGTTTTCAATGCCAAGCATGATAATACTATTTAATTTTAAATTTTGCTTAATGTAAATAAAAGTTTCTACGTATGCAGAATTTGGTATGGAAAATAAAACTGGTTTTTAAATAAAATGTAACCCAATATTAACAGAAGCAAATAAAAAATTATCTTGTGATTTCACCTAGTAAAGTTTATTTGGGAAATAGTTTTTGTATTTTCCAATCTTTGTTTTATGTGAATATAAAGAAATTTCAACTTAAAAACTGAAAAATATTACAAATAATGCAATGCACAATTGTAAATAAAATGCAGAAATCTTAATCTTCATATATATATATATATATATATATATATATATATATATATATATATATATATATATATATATATGTGTGTGTGTGTGTGTGTGTGTGTGTGTAAAAGTCCACAAATAATATACAAATATACAAGAAAGTACTAACATCATAATGAATCAATACTAATTAAATAAAGAAAAATTAAGTGAAATAGATAAAAAGGCTAACTAACCTAAAAAGTGCTTTAACTAATTTGATTCCAAAATAGTGTACAAATAGATGAATCAAGTTTTTTCACAAAAAACTAACTAGTTTGAACTAAGAAAATCATCTTTTATCTTGACCTGCTTAGGATAATCCAATTAGGACTAGGAAAACTAGTTTATCACAATACACTTAGACAAACTGATTTGGCTAGGACAAACTATATAAGTAATATACCAGATGTTTTAATTACCTTTAGATGATGTTCTAGGCTTTGGCATATCTTGTAGTTCTATTTCTGTACCAAAGTCATCTGTATAAGAAATGTGATTTGTAAATAATTAAGCATTAAAAAAAAAGACTATATATTTGTATTATTGTATTGTGTTTTTTTCTTTTTGTTTAAACCAGGTTTTCTTTAAAAATCCCTTCTAATTAATTGTTTACTACATAATACATCTCCAATTGTAGTTCAATTCATAATTTTGTTTTATAAAAAAACCTATTGTTCAATAGTCTTTAAATGCAAGATTTGTTTCAAAATAGATTACAACTTTATGTACCTATAGAATTCGTATAACTTTGCATTTACAAAAACATCATTCCATCATGTTATTGTGCCAAATATGAAAAATATGAAAGATACTTTTGAATTTGAAGTAGAGAAACAAATTATATATTACGTATATGTCTTGGAAAGAAATAAAGTTAAAAAAGACCATTTATAGTTATCTTTAAACAAGATTTAATACTGTTCTAAATGCAAGTGCAGTTCAAAACAATTAATTAAAACATTTTTTCTTTTCTCAACTGACTTGTTGAATAAAATTAACCCAGAAGAATGAGCACTAGGTCTTAGAGGCCAGGTTGTAATATATATTCCCATAGAAACAAAAAGTGTGCGCTCTCATGGGTTAAGTGTAAAATGTTTGGTTAATAATTAAAAAATTAACCTTATGAACTGCATGGCAATCTTTGAAGTAAACAACAGCAAAGTAGCCAGATAATTTTTTCGGTAGGAGATATGGAATTATAGATTAGCAAATCATAACAATCCTTTTTGTTATTAATGCTGCATGTATTTAGTAATCAAGATAACAGATGTTTTAAGTGTACGTTTTGACATTTAAAAATATTTTAACTAACAATTGTAAACAAACCAAAAATCCTTTGGTTTTTGTGTTCTAATAGCAAACAAAAAAATTTCAGGAGGGTATATGTCCCTAAATCTCGCACCTTATCTATACACCTGGTTAACGATAAAATTTTGCCTTCAAGAACTAAACCTTATCTATAAATAAATTAAAAGAATAATTCTTTCTCACAAAAAATAAAATATAACTTTTGTAAACTCAGTGAAAATCGTCAATAAAATAAACAAGTCCAAATGTAGTACCATAAAGAAATTGAATTTTTTCCAGTCAGTTATAGACCAATAATGTATGAGCAAACTCGACTTAATATTAAAATTTTAGTTTTCACTTTTGCAGTACTGTTGATTAGTATATTCATTAATAAAGATTACTTTTATTTAAAATAAGTGTGTTTCTTCATAAATTAAATCTTTCTCAGATGATTTTTTAAATGAAATTTATGATGCTTATTTTGCAGCAAATTTTTTAACCCAGATAACAAAAATTAAATCAGTGTTACTCTGTAACTAATCATTCGACTCATAGACTACAAATTAAAAACAAGTATATTTTTATATTTCCTTCATTTATCTCAAGCAAATTAGTATGTCTTAAGAAAAATATGTTAATATTTCAATTAAAAAATAGAAAGGTGTTGAAAATTAGTGTTTGCACTCTTAGCCAATGTTAAAAGTACAATGGGAACATCTCTAATAAAGAAAACTGACACAGGTGGGTAGTCTATGGTTGTTTTCAGATTATCTGGAGCCGTCAGCAACACAAGGGCTATAATGTGCCGAAACATTCGTCATTAGACAAGCCAACATACATTTACAAACACCCATGCCAAAAAATGGTACTCGAACCCGCAACCTCGCGGTCTAGAGGCTAGCACGCTAACCACTATACTGTTTGGTCGGCAATGGGTGGGTAGTCAGTGAGACAGATGTTTAGTTATCTAGAGTGAAATTTAAATAGTTTTAATTATTCAATTAAGCAATACAGTTTTAACAATTAAAGTAATATAAATAAGATAAACACGAGCTAATCATACCTGTTCCACTGTCGGGCAAAGTTTGAGCCCATGATTGTGAAAGACCGCTCTCAAGGAGTTCATCAGGATCAAACTCTCTTAAATCTCTAAAATATAAAACACTCAACATAAATAGAAAAACATATGCTTCATAAGAAAATTAAAATTTTAACCAATTTTGTTTACATTAATGAAGAAAAAACCAGAAATACAAAAATTAAGTTTGATAAATTGATATCCTAACCTGTACTAATAATAAGGGAAGAGTTTCTTTATTTAATAATTTTAATTGAATTTGAAGTTGAATTATTTTGTATACTACTTTTTCAGTTTCTTAGGCTATATTTACTTTTTAATGCTTTTACGTAAGTGTTCTTATGCTCCGAGAAGTACACTTAATGGCATTTGAAATCAACCCAATTCATTTTAGTAAAACTCATTTAAATTTATCCTTTGATCCCCCTTGGTGACTTTTCAAATGTTATAGATTCAACGACAAACATGACAATCTGGCCACAAATTGCTTTTCGGCAAAACCTATTTAAGTAAAAACTTGTATAAAAATGTTCCAAATTCTTTGGGTTGTTCAACTAGATCAGCGTTCGCCACAAACTTTTAATAACACGCTGTATAACTTATATTGGAGCTTTTTGCGTGCCACAGGTTTATACCGAATAGCCAATATACATCTTTAATTACTATAGAATCAACATTATAAAATATTTCTGAAAACTGAAAAAAAATTGAATTTTTTTTTACCCCAATAAAATAACAATATTTTATGTTTTTTTTTTTAATTAAAAAATACCATTTTTAATTATTACGTAAACTAAAGTCTAAACAATGAAGTGAATCTTTTGTTAAAACGTGAGAATATGCAACTCGAACTAACTTTTAATAAAAATATTTAAACAATATCTCCAGATTCCACCATTTAAGTCTACATCAATTGTGAGACAAAGACAGTAGAAATAGTTTAGTTTCTTGTATGATAGTATACCTTCCACAATATTTGTCACAGCCAATCTTAAAAAATCGTCCAAATGAGCATCAGTTAAATTATTCCTGCATTTATTCTTGATAAAAAAAATCTTGCTAAAAGTTTCTACATGTAGTTTCTTTGAACCACATAGTGGAAAATTCTGTTCCAGATAGTAAACAAATATTATTTTGAACAAATTAAAATTATGTTAAAAAAATCCTTATTGCAAAATTTGATTTTTGTTTTTCTGTACTGCTGGAGAGTAGCAAAAAAGCTATATTGCGAGCAGTGTGGCTGCATATAGGCGAACACTTACCTAGATAAAAATATTTGCCTAAATCTATTAAGATATAATTAATTACCTGGTCAGAACATTAAATCTAGTTGGAAAAATTCAGAATTCAAATATTTATTATTATTATTTTTTATCATAGCAATGTTACAGAAGTAATTCTTCAACGTCTATAATTAACAAGATTAAAAAAAATAAATTCCACGCAGTTATTATTCTACATATACAATTTTTTTACAGCGCTAATTTACGTAAGCTAAAAGTTAAAGAATAAACATCAAGTAAATAAAATTCCCTTTGTGATAATATTTTCCAAGCTTTTGTTACTTTGGAAAGACAAAAAAAGTATTATTTGTTGTACTTTACAAAGAGAGAGGAATAATTCAATAAATAAATGAAGAAAATTGTCAAATACATTACTTTCTCAAATCACATTCTCGCCACTGCAGCATCAATTGTACCAAATTTAAGAAAGTGCAAGCCATAATATTAGGTTGATTGTCATTATAGTAGCTGCTCATCGTTTTACAGAATCTTTATCCATGTTATGCATCACAGAGTCTTTGTCCATGTTATGTTATTGTGCCAAAAGTTTGGGACTCACTACAAATGTAATCTAATTTCACCAACGTTAATTTGCGGAAGAGATTCTAAAAATAGAGAGATGTTCAGCCAGGAGCGCTGGTCATGTTTACTGCTGTCCTTGGTTTAAAAATAGAAACTAAATAAAAATCGAAAAGCATTAAAATATAAAAGAAAACACATGTTATTCCTCTAAAACGGTATTTGACGATATCTTTTAAATAAATCATCATTCCAGAAAATGTATCATTAACGGTGAACATGTTACAAGATGATAGAATACAAATAAAATATTTATTTTGTGTTTGGTTTGAGTATTCCAATAAGGATAATCAAAATTTAAGTTAGTTGATGGCGCCATCTATAAGCATTCGTTGAAACAAGAAATATTTCTTAAGGGTCAGCATGTATTACAATAGAGTTTATCAGTTAATCATAGTATACACATAAATTACAAGATAAGCTGGGATATAGCCACAATTTAGTGGCACGTTACAGGTGCGGTTCACACATCATTTAAAAATTTTGGAGAGTGGAAGATTTCCAAAATTAATTTGGATAATTAAAAAAACCAAAAAAAACCCAGAATAATCAGAAAGAAAGAAATTTACGCAAAAAATCATACGACATGAAAATAAAATAAATTTGCGCAATTTACTTAAATTTCTTATCTTTAACTTTTATGATAAAAGGAATTGGATTTATATTTTAATTTTATCCTCTGTATGAGTTGAGTATGATTTAAGGAATTCTTATTTATTTCTATATACAAATGTGAGAAATGAATACTCTAATTGATTGCAGTGTACAAACTTGTATACTTTACATTCTCTATATGCGAAATTAAAATACTTTTTTTGGTATTTCTAATATTAGTATTGCATCCACGCTTATCGAAATTTGTTTTGGGTCTCGATGTGCAGCAAAAGATAGTGAAAATTTCATCGGGGACTTTAATGAAAACGTTAAACAAACCCCCTTCTTTCCCCTTTTTCATCCCTTAAGGGGTGTCATAATAACTTGAGGACCATACTGAACCAATTTGAACCTGGATTTTTCAAAATATATTTTTCCAGTCTATCGGGAACACAATTTCATTCCTAATGTTTTGTAATAAATGTGGTGAAATCGAGGATAGGGGGTGAAAAGGGGTATAATCAAATTCATTATGATGTTCTGTTGCGGAGATGGTCATGCTTATAACTTGCAATCGAATGAGCATTTTGAACCAGGTTGTATCGCGTATAATGCTGCGCTGGGCCAGAGCTGTTTGAGTTAGGGTTAGTTCATCTAGCTTTTATAAAAACTACTGGTAATATTTTGTTTTTAAATATTGGAATTAGTTTTCGGGACAATTAATATGTCGAGGCCGTAGGTATCATTGAATAAGACACCCAGATATGACTCTTCAGAAAGTCAGTTTGTGGTATGATGAAATAATAGGATGTTTCTTAATAACAAAATAATTTAATTAAAAAAGTTGCATTAAATTACTATACTAGGCCACCAATTTAAATAACATTACGAAGAAGTTCAACAAATGCTGAGGACACTATATTAGGGAGTCATGCATCAGCATTTCTGGTGCAAATGAAATGTAGGAGAATGAGAACAGAGATATGAGAAATTGACTGTATCCCATTGAGGATACCAAATGGAGTACAGATCCTTTTGCGATAGGATTGGAAAATATTCATAATCTCAAGTTGATTGATTGATTGTAGTGATCCAACTCGCGGACCTGCTATTCATTTGCAAACCTACCCGTTTACATCCTAAAGTTCATGATACTGCTAAAACTAAGTTCGAATTTATGCTTAAAGAAACCATATGCTATTGATGATTGAGATTTGCCATTGCCTTAACGTTTATGTTGACTGTACCAGAATATGTCCACCACAAATAATAGGAAGCAATGGGGGATAGTAATAGGAGTCATGCTGCAAAATGATAGACCTTCATGTTACATATTAGCAAAAAAAGTTTATTTGTAATCACGAAGGAAAAATAATTTTCTACAATTCTATAGCTTAACTGATAATAATGCATGGTAGAAGAAGAATAACTTCCTCCCAAAGTCTTTTTTTCTTGCAACTTAAATTTTTTACAAAATATGCTAATCCACATGCAACATTTCAAAATTTTTAATCTGACTTCTCAATCCAGATCTTACAACAAACATATAGTCAAACTAGCTGGGTGGCCCCATATATAGTAAGTAGTTCAGCCTCGCTTTAAGGAGACCACGTCAATATGTATATAGATCCTAGTTTTTGACGCTTCGTAAATCAAGTTCGATTTGCTTGCAAAAAGGATCATTGTTATCGTTATGGACAAAATTGTAGTGCTAAAGAATTTACCGATACGCAAGCTTCCCGATCGTGGTACTAACCCCAACTGTAGCTTTTTTTTTTTTTTTTTTTTTAATTATAAAATGCAAATTCCTAATACTTTACATAATTTACCATGCAAAAAAAATCTAAATACTCTTAATTTACGTATTTATTTTCTCACTTACTTAGGCTATCACAATACATGCATAAAGATTTATGAGTTATTATTAATTAGTAAGAGAAAAAAAAGAGGTGGTACGCCGTACCAGCTCTCAAAAAAGTATTGGTACGCCGCACTGGCGAGTACCAACCCCGCTACATTCCTGTCTTTGGCAGTAGTAATAAAATTATCAATTTTCAAGCGACTCCTAATAACAAATCTTAAAAATACCTCCGAAACGGAGCTAAAAAAAAGTACCGGTATGACTTATCGGCCCCACTACACCCCTGGTTATGGAATCATAACCAAATGGATCATAACTATATTTGGCTTTGTTTGGAGGATAAATAACTATAAATGGTAAACCTCCAATTTTCCTTTTCTAAAAAAGTTTACAGTAACCATTTACAATGCTAGGCTCAATTTTCTATTCCTAAAAAAAACGGGACGCAACCCCCCCCCCCCCCCCTCCTTTCCCTTCTCCGAAAATTGTGTGAAATCTTTCTTCGCTACTTCTCCTTCTTTTTTTGTGTAACTTGTTGTATGTATTTAATCAAGTTTTCGACCATAACCCCTCCCCCACCTCGAAAAAAAATCATGCCTAAGGGCTTGATATAGGCACCTGGTGATTTTGGTAGAATACGCAAAAAAATATCCGAGCGATGGCTATATCTTCGGTTCTAATTATCATCGAATCTTGCGGTTTGCACCAAAATGTTTTGTTTACGATTTTCTATAAGTCTGATGGAATTTTTTTTCTTAGAGGGCTGTATACTAAGTATATTTAACTCTATCTTTAAAAATTTCAATACAAACCCCTATTTTTTATGTTTTCATTCGATTTAGAATACTTCGTTTACCCTAGATACTAAATTTCAATTCATTATGTTGTGAAACACGTCGCTAATGAGCGAAAATATTTTGAAAGATCTTGAGGGTAAATTTCTTTATCACGGGGACAAATCGTTCTTTGAAATAAATATTGCTAAAATATATTAATTATATAAGAATTTATCGCCAAAAAAAAACAAATTTTGTTTTTAACATTAATTTACCTTTTTTTTTTTTTACATCGTTTAAATTTCATCGTTTAACCACTCACAGGAAAATTATGAAATTTGGTATTTACACGTTTTTTTGGATTCTAAATCTAAATATGGTATAATATCATGGGATTGCTATTGAACTTTTTAAAGTTTGGTTTAGTTTTAATATGTAGATGACCCCAGATGATAAAAAAAAGTTATATGCTATTAATAAAGACCTTCCGCAATTTACTTGACTTTTGTTATTTCATTAATTATAATATAAGATATAGCCATCGTTCAGATTTTTTTTTGTGTGTGCTTATTACTAAGTATTGTTTTAGAAGACTACTTTTTTTTAATATAGAGAGATTAATGATTTCATATTCACTGTTAAAAAAATTTGTCCACCATGCACCAAAATTTGGTTCCCATTTAGCTGCCACCAACATTTGGTGCTTAGTTTCGCGATTTAGTGGTGCTTACGGTTCGAGGTTGCACCATTAAATCGTGAAACTAAGCACCAAATGTTGGTGGCAGCTAAATGGGAACCAATTTTTGGTGCAAGGTGGAACAAAATTTTTAACAGTGTTGTTAACCTCCGTGGCTCTATTTTTCAGCTAAATGCAAAGTTAAGAAATGTCAAGTTATAGTTCATTAATCTTCCATGTGAATGATTCATAAGCTCCAATATTTCAGTTTTTCCACGGGGGCGAGACTCGGTGGACAAACTCGAAGTGGAGGGGATCTGTCAAGATTTCTGAAAACCAAATTTTTAATGGTGTTCAGAATCTACTACTGAATATATTGAACTTGCCTCCATACCACGCAATATATTTTTCTTAAACTTTTTGATTTATATAGCAAAGTGGATTGATTAAAATTAGTTCAGAAACATTTTATGGAAAAAGTAGGAGCATTAACTAGTTAATTTACCATTACAACACTGTTAAAAATTTTGTTCCACCTTGCATCAAAAATTGGTTCCCATTTAGCTGCCACCAACATTTGGTGCTTAGTTTCACGATTTAATGGTGCAACCTCGGACCGTAAGCACCATTAAATCGCGAAACTAAGCACCAAATGTTGGTGGCAGCTAAATGGGAACCAAATTTTGGTGCATGGTGGACAAATTTTTTTAACAGTGAATATATTTTATTTCAAAATTATACATTATTTTTAAAGATATACTTGTATGATGTTCAGTGGTAGAACTGGGAGGAAAAAAGTGAGGGGTTGCCCAAAAGTTGGTGAAAGTGCGCACTTCTCCCCCCCCCCCCCTCCCCAACGGTAAATTTATAATTTCGAAATTTAAACAAAATATATTAACTATATTAACTAGCACAGAAATAATTTATACTTTCTAACACTAGCATTGAGCAAATGTCCAAAATTTATTATTTTAATGAATATTCTGCGACTTAGTTTTTTTACTTGGGATAAAGTGAAGTAATAATTCAACATTATATACATAACTGTTAATTTAGATTTATAAAGGGCTTCTAAATGTGCATACTTTCATGAAATTAAATTAATCGAAAACTCAAAAAAAACAAACAAGTTGTCTTTATATGATATATGAATAAGAATAGAAATTTAACTGAAAAGAAAGTTCCTCCAAATTTAAAACTTGACCAAGTGTAACAGTATTTGTTATTAAAAATACCTGTATCTTTTTACAAAGTAGTATAATACATTTTTATTTGTATGATATATATACCTAAAATAGTTTTTTTTTTTTTTTTTTTTTTTTTTTTTTTACATTTGAAAATTTATATCATTTTTTCTCAGTGTCACTATATTTAAAGGGTAATGTTATTTTTCTTTAGTAGTTTTTAGACGGATTGAGTGTTGTTAAAAGTGGGGGATGGATTTCAGTGTTTTTAGAAGTGGGGGGACGCAAGGCTATTTTCTTGAAAAGTGCGGGTACGCGTCAATCCGTGTCTACCCACACTTCTGGCACTGATGATGTTGTATAAAAATGAAGAAAGCAAATTTTAATAAATCTGGATAATAATTAATGAAAAAAAGAGCCAATACCATTAATCTTATTATTGGTATTGGCTGTACTGGTATTAATCTTATTACTGATAATCTCATTACTTATTACTCAAGAAGCATTACCAGAAAATCATTTTAATAGGGAAGGGCGAAAACACTATTTTTATAATAGTATAATCAATGATTGGAATGATTTGCCAGTAAATGTTGTAAATTCAGTGAGCGTAAAGAGTTTTAAGAAACAGTTAGATATGCACTGGGGGATCATCAATGGGCAAGAATTGGATTACACTGGCTAGGTAAGTAACTTATATTTTGTACTTCGTATACATTTAATTTAGTTATTTTGTTACTATATTTGGTTACTTATGTTTGCGTACTGTTGGTTTTTATAAAATTTGCCAGCTTGCATTATGTATTGCATTTTTTCCCAGTATGATTGTCAAACGCTGCATCAACTTTGTATAATGTATTGTATTATGTATACTGTATTCTATAATCCTGTAACTACACTGTTAAAAAAATTTGTCCACCATGCACCAAAATTTGGTTCCCATTTAGCTGCCACCAACATTTGGTGCTTAGTTTCGCGATTTAATGGTGCTTACGGTCCGAGGTTGCACCATTAAATCGTGAAACTAAGCACCAAATGTTGGTGGCAGCTAAATGGGAACCAATTTTTGGTGCAAGGTGGAACAAAATTTTTAACAGTGTATTGTATATTGTGTGTATGATCCTGTAACTATTCTATATTGTATGTATGATCTTGTAACTATTGTATGCAAATTATTTTCTATTTCTATATACGTGTATATATATATTTACTCGACCAACCCTGATGGGCCTTGATCCTGTTGTTGGTCTTTAAATTTGTATTTGTATTACAAAATTACTTATTCCCATATCATACAAACTTAAAATATATAAAATTTTATGAAATTGCACAAAAGAGTTGCATACGTTTACTTGATTCTTATTTGGGTGAGATGGATGAATAGGTGTTGCTTACAAATATTGTGTTTACTTTGTATTTTTATGGGATTTTTTTCCCCTTTAAAACATTACAAAATGTCCTTTTTACGCAATATTTTATATCGAAAAAACACATTTTTACCGATTTTTGGAGCTGAAGCGAATAATACCTTTGCCCCTGCTAATGAGGGAGAGGCGATAGCCCTCTTCGTCCCCTTGTAGTACGCACCTATGAATCCATTTCGTTTTGCTAGAGAAGACATTTTTGTAGACAAAATACCGGAGACTTAAGTCTCCTGAACTTTCAGCGTAAAACCAAATTTAATGCAGATAGCTTTTAGTACATAAGTAATTATAAGAAGTCTTCGATAAACGACATCATCTCAACTACGAATTTACCGTCTCCAAGAGTGAAACGCGCCATTCTCTCTATGTTCGACTAGTTTACTATTGTTCTACTTCAGTTTTCCTCGAAGTCTTTTGTAGTTGGTCCTATTACATATGTACGGGGAGGCAGGTGCTTAGTCTAAAGGTCGGCGATATATCGATATTTAAAAAAAAATATCGATAAATAAATATCGATACAAGTCACCGATGTATCGATATTTTCAAACATTTTTAGTTTTTTTTATGATTGTTTTGTAGTTCCAAGTGTTTTTACGATTTTCTTTTACCCTTTTCAAAAACTTCAAAACTAAAGTTTGGACTGGGCCGAGAGACAGTTAAAATGGCACCCTAACCAAAAAGAAAACGTAATGTAATGGAAAGATAAGATCATTTATTAGTAGTCATTAACATACCGCCTCTTGCCAACGTGTGCCTGGAATTCGCATCTAATTTTAAAAGTTAAAAACATCTCTATTAGCAAAGTATGCTGTAAACTACTTTTCAAAATTTCTTCTTTAAAAATAAATGTGAGTTTATGCATCGGCATCCAAATTTATTTTATTTATTCTGATTGATAGTATAATTTATTTATTAAAACAATTTTTATAATTTATTTATTAAAACAATTTTTATAATTTATTTATTAAAACAATTTTTAAAATTTATTTATTAAAACAATTTTTATAATTTATTTATTAAAACAATTTTTACAATTTATTTACTAAAACAATTTTTATAATTTAATTATTAAAACAATTTTTATAATTTATTTATTAAAACAATTTGGAATGAATTCATGAAAAGTAGAAATTTGGTCCGATAAACTTCGTTTCTGGCAAAATTGAAAAGGAAAAAAAGAAGAAAAAAAAATCATGTATCGATACTTCGATATTTTTTCTATGCAACGATATAGTATAGATATTTATTTTGATCGATATTCCCGACCTCTAACTTAGTCACAAAGTCCTTCCCTTCGACCCTCAGCTCGGGGGCTCAACCAACCAACCAATTATCAGAAAATTAATAAAAGAACCAAATATTACGTATTTTGAAGTTGTTGGACAAAGTAGTTTTTGCAAGCAAAAACCATAAAATGACATTTGAAAAATTAATATGAATTCCAAATATTGTAAACAAAAAGAACGATCCTCGAATAGTTATATTATAGGGCCGTGTAAGATAACTATATACATCGATAATATAGATTTCTGATTGACATTGTAAAATTGAAATTATTTAATATTTAATTCTTTAAAATTAACTAGTTGATTGAATATTAATTGATTGAAAATAATCCATGGATATAAATATTACGTAAGTCTGAAAACGTTTTTAATAAAAAAACTATTTATTTAGGGAATCACAAATATAAGAAATATCACACGTTTGTGAGTTCACGTTGTAATTATAAACGCATAACGTAACGTGCGTCATTCAGAGAATTGCCCATAAACGTATTTTACTCTATTGAAAATTAAGGAACGCGATCGCAACCCCGCATGTCCTCTTTTTGTTATTTCTTTTGTTAAAAATATCTTAACAGACTGTGAATAAACTCTTGTACTTGAAATTATTCATGATTCAGTTTTGATAAATTAAACAGAATTTTTTTTTTTTTTTAATTGAAATTGATACTCAGCCTTTTCTAATCCTGTCTCAAATACTATAACGAAATATGCAATATTTTTCCTTATAACAATATTTTCCAAAATATTCCAACCCACAAAAGTTTCCAATATTAAAAAAGTTTGCTACATACATCAATAGTAATTAGTTTTAAATTCTATGACTATTTTAATTTAATTTCTGTAACAATTGAATTCAATAATTAAAAAAAATGATATTTGAAAATCAAATTATATGTTTTAACAGAATTCCAACAGATGGCGCCATGACTGCAACATGAAATATTTTTAAAAGCAAAATTGTCTTGTATTACTTTCTCTTTAAATATTATGTGTGTTAAGCTTCTGTTATTTTTCTTCTATCTGGTTCAAATTGCTATATAAATTTTATAAATATATATAAACAATCGTGTCCTATTATAGTTAACTAGAAATATATTGTTATTTTTCTTTTCTTGTTATTTTATAGGAGTTTGTTTTCGATAAATATTTTTAGATTAAGTTACATTAACTTTTATTAACGAAGGAAATTCTACCTGAGTTTGTTAGATAAACAATAGATTTGTTCATGAAAGTTTTTAGAATAAAATTTTATTTTTGGCTTCAATTCAATATATTGCTGTACACTAATATTTTGCTTTTATGATTTAAAGAAACGAAATAAAAAAAAAATATGCACTAATGATTCCTTTCGATAATAACGATGTCATTTTAGTTGTAAAGATTTGCCATGAACAAAAGTTTTTTTTTTTGTTTTTGTTTTTTTGTTTTTATAATAAAGAGTTTTTCAGTGATTAAAATAGTTGGGCAAAATAGAATAAAGTTTTTTTATTGGGAACATGACTCCATTAAATTAATCCTTTATTTCAAAGGATTTAAGAATTTTTTCTCGTGAATCGAACCAATGTTTTTATCACATAACAAAATACTAACTCAATATATAGTACATTTAAACTTCTAAACTCAAAGAAAACTTAATTTTTAAACATGATTTTAAAATTTAAGATTTTCAATTATAGATTAAATTAAAAACACTTGCATCAAAACATATAAAAAAAAAAAAAAAAAACTTATATAAAAACAACCTGCTTCAAAAGCTAATGAAATTTTGTATTCATTTAATTTTAACACTTATTTAATGGAGTTATTCAAATTTTAAAGTAACCGAAATAATGTGTTTTGATTTTTTATCCAACAGATGGCGCCACTGAAAGAGTTTAAAAATCTATTATGACTTCAAACTTCGTAACTCACTTTTTATTGTTATTCCTGAATATAATTTCAAATTTCGTAACTTTTAAAGCAATATAACAGTAATCATTGTAATTTGTAAATTTGTAACCGATTCCGGCTGCCCATTTCTGCCACATTTAAGAGGCCAGCCGATACACTTTCCATAATTTTGAACTCGATCAGATAATGAGGTAAATTACATGAGCTAAGCTTTAAAATACGAATTTTTTTAAGGTTTATGGGTCTGAAAATGACTAAAAGATCATCTTATTAAATAAAATGATTACCTATTTCTGCTACATTTATGTGCTTAACACAGTCAATAAACATACCATAATTTTGAACTCGGTCGGAAAACGAGTATCAATTATCTAAGTTAATTTGAAAAATTAATTATAAGGTCTATGGGTCAGAAAAAAAATAGTGATCAACTTATTAAGCAAAATTTCACAACATTCCAAATATTTATGTTTGTTTAACGCATAAATGGAAGAACTATATACTATGATAATCAAAATATTTATAATATAACCACAATGTTTTCTCACTCACCCTCAATCGAAAACATTGTATGAATAATCCATAGCATCTCTCAATCAATGTCTCATAAAACTAAATATATTCCTTGACTATGAATTCCTTATGGGAATGAAATAACTTCATTTATGACCTACTAGAGATAAATATTTGCTGCTGATGGGCCGTTGAGGTACTATATACTTTATGGGAACACTATCATTTAATTATGTATAGAAATGTGTTCCACGAAGAAGCACATTAAAGATGGAATACTGGTTTATTATTTTATGGTGTTGGTATATATTTCTGCTGTACCGAAATGGAATGAGCACTGTTTCGCAATCCACTGTCATACATTCTGCCTATTTCAAAATGATTTGTACTAAAATTTTAAATAAATTTTAAAATTTACTGAGTTTTTCAATTTAACAATATTTTATTTAGCTAAAATGTATTTTGATGGTAGAAAATAAGTATCGCTGAAAATAACGTATTGGTGTCGTCTTTTGACTTGCGTGTTATCATAAAGACAAAAAATATTTTATAATGAAAGATACATTAACTTATACTCTATTGACTTAGTCAGCCTGCATCATGTATTGTATTTTTCTAGCATGATTGTGAAACGCAGGGTCAATTTGTATTGTATTGTGTTCTATTATTATATATAATCCTGTAACTTTTTGAATTATAAATTGTATATGCGGTAATTATGGTAATTATGTTATATTAAATATCTTAGAATGTTATGTATAATGCAGTTTTAGCGTTTCTATATTGTATTCTATAAATTCTGTATCTTCTATTACGTTATTTATCAATTTCTGTTTTGTGTTATGCAAATTCTATTTATATATGTGTATATATTTTTTTACTCGACCAACCCTCTTGGTCCTTAAGCCTGTTGTTGGTCTTAAAATCTGTAATTGTATTATAATAGCTGTATTTGATAATGAAAGGTATAATGACATACAGTCTATACTCTATTAAATACACTTCATTAATGAGAATATTCTTGTAAACTTATATAAACGTTGAGGTAATAAGTGAGACATTGAATTGCAAATTTAGCTATATGACTAAAGGTTGATTTACACCTTATCAGTCGGTGTACAAGTTGAGAACACCGGTTGTTAGACGCCAGTGCTAACACCGGGTAAGAGCTCCATTCCAGTCACAGGGGAAAAAATTAATACTGCAAATACCCTCATACTAGTTTCTTTTTCATGTGAAATATTTATTAATCTTAGGAAATACAATTAGATGCAAATTTGGAAAAGAATTTCTAAATGAAATAGTAAGTAAAAGAAGTATCTTGCTGCAGATCTGGAAATAATAAAAAAAATATAGTGTTACAACCATACACATTTTCCTCTCCTCACACCCCTAAATTCCCTCCCGTAAAAAATAAAATCTCAGTGACATGGCAAATTATTTTACACAAACACCAATCACTATATATTAACTTCTTCTTCTTGGCAAGCACTACAGCTTGTTATAGGCAAAAACTGTCTCTCCAATTCCTCTCCATCGGACTCTATCCGGTGCAATAGCCCTCCATCGGTTCAATCCCATCTGCTCTAGGCCTTCTTCAACACTATCAATACGTCATGTGTGTGGTCGTCCCCTTCGTCGTTTGCCCTCTATATTTGAAAATGTAATTTTTTGGTTGAGGATGCATTATTATATATAGCTATATATATGCCCTAGCCATCTAATACGAGACGATTTTACTATTTTCATTATATCGGGTTCGCCATATTTTTTTCTAAATTTTATGATTGTAAGCGATTCTCCATTCATTATTTTTCCCCCCTTGTCTAAAAATTTTCCTTAATATTTTTCTTTCAAAAATCAGTAAAAGGTCCTCTTCTGCTTTGTTCGGTACCCAGCATTCGCTCCCATAAAGGGCAACAGGTCTTATCAATGTCTTATATAAGCTTATTTTTGTTTTAATACTATCTAATTTAGATTTAAGTTGGTTTCTAACGCCATAGAAACATCTATTGGCCATGGAAAGTCAACTTTTTATTTCGATTTTTATGTCATTGCAGCTTGAGATTTTGTTTCCAGGTACTTGAACTGCTCTACAGTCACAAAAGCATATCTACTGATCTTCAGAGAGGATTAATCTGTGGTTTTATTTGTTGTCAACTTAAATTTAGTTTTATCTTCGTTGATGGTTAAATCCATCTTTCTTGCTGCATTCTCAAGTGATACAAAAACGTCTGTTTAGTTCGTCCGATGGTATTAATGTCATCGGCAAAAGCTAGCACATATATTAACTAAAAGATTAAATTTTTAAGCAGGAAATCACTCAATATGCTACTTTTAATATTGACAGAATAATTGTGAAAAACTTTATTTCAAAATACTTAATTTCAGTCATTCAAACTCAATAAAGACTTTGTCCAAACATTTCGTGTGATACTATGAAATCTCTTCAAACTCGAAATTCACTCTTTTTCTATATTCACACACTTAATCCAACTCAAATTGTCCCCAAGTTGATTGAGTTGTTTCCCCCGTACCCTGTTACAACCGTAGATATTTTTTTATTATTATTATTCGGACTCTTCAGTATTCCCGTTTTTATTTTCAAAAGACTAAAAGTCAGGAATGTGTTTCAAAAAATAAATTATTATAAACAATGATAATTCAAAATAGTGCCATAGATGAATAATAGATTTCTGAAAATTTACCCCATGTGAAGAAAGCCTTGCTGTATTTTTTTTTTTTAATATACAATTTCTTAATTCTAAAAATTAATTAGCGGGAAATCCAATTTTAGGACTATTTAAGGTAAATGTATTTTTTAAATTTTTACATTCTAAATTTTTGGAGGTTTTTTTTTATATACTACTTCTTAAGATTTAATTCAATATCTTCATAATACTCCGAATTATAATCTTTTTCCTTATTTTTCTTACATTTTTATTTTTAGTAATGTTTAATAATTTATATCATAAAAAAACCTGAAAAATTTTACTGCAAAAATATTGTTGAATGTTTAGGATGTAAGAATGACAGTTTATTTTACAATTAGCGAGAATTCTAATTTTAGGACCTTTTTTAAAGTAAATATTCTTTAATATGTTAAATAAAATTACTTATAATTATTACTCTTTCGATTTATTTCCATGTATTTAAAAATTACAAATACCCAAATTTTCGTTTTGTTCTAAAAGTTGGTCATTGATTCAGTGCATAAGTTTAGGGAACGTAACACATTCTTTATTGTTTATTATTAGAATTGTTAAGTGATTCATATTTTTCTCATTAGAGGGCAGCACGTAAATTTTGAGAAGTTTCGTGGATATTTCTTTCCTTTCTGGGTAATTTAAATATAACGTGCAAAGGCGGAGAAAAGGATACGACAAGTTTAATAATTTGAACCTAAGTTTCAAACTAAAAATAAAAATGCCTGAATATCGTGCGTGGGGGGTTCTGAATGGAAGCTAACTATTCATTGAATAAAGCTGCTTAAAACTAATATTTAATAGTTAATAACTAGATTTTAAATTAGGTAACTCGGAATCCCACATAACTAACATAGGCTACAATGTTAATTTATAGATTTTTAATATACATATTCTAAGAAACTGTAAGAGATATTTAATTGAACCTTTTTGTAGTGATAAATCAATAGTTGTATATTACTTTAACTCTGACTTTTTCAAAAATATTGCCTAGTTTAAAAAATATTTTTTTACTAAAATATTACTAAAAAAAATTTAATTTTTTTAATTTTTTTTTATTGTTTGAAATTCAATAACATTTTTGCTGGGTAAATATATCTAAAATCCCATGTTAAAGTAATTAGAAATAATTAATGAATATTTCAGTGTTTAAATTTTGTTCCTTGATTCATAGAGTATTTGGTATACAAGCACCACATATCTGTTTTCTGATGATACTTCCAATATAAATATTGCAAAGTGTCGTATATCATTGTAAATATCATAAAAGTCGCTATTTGAAAGAATTAATATCTCAAAACCAACTTCTTTCGTAGTTTTCGATTCCGGGTTACCTAAGTCTAGTTGTTCGTGAAAATTACTGTTCCGATGTACTTAACATTTAGTGAAAATCAAAGTTTTGATGGACTTAATTTCCAAAAAAAAGTAAAAGTTATGGGTGTAGTGAGGGTTCCGATATAGCTGGATACCGAGAGTGAAGTGGGGCAGGTATGCGCCGGTACGGGGTACCGGCATACTTTTTTGAGTGCTGGTACGACTTACTGCCACTTTTTTTTAAACTAATAAATAATAACTCATAAATATTTTTACATGTATTGTACTAAAAGTTAGCGAGAAAATAAATACCTAAATTAGGAATATTTAGCCCCCCCCCCCCCAGTTTTTTAGTTTTTTTTTTTTATAAATAAATTTTTTCCAGTTTTTCATTTTTTTTTATTAGACTCATGCGACAAATTCTAAAAATATTTATATTTGTAAAATTTTCTTTCCCTGGAATCCATTTACAAAGGATTTTCGGTACCACAACACGGTTTTTGAAATTGGAATTTATTAAAGACACAAAGTTACCTAACTACCTTTCAGAACAACCAATCCTCTTTAGATCTTCTGAACATTATAAGACACTGTAGATAAATTTAAATAATTTTAGATTTAATATTTCAAAAATTTGTACAGAAAAAAAATTTCATAATTTTGAAAGTATACATCTCTGTATTTTTTTACTGTACTTCTTTACTCTATCGTTTTACATTGAAAAAAGTTCCTGGTTTTGAAATTATTCATTTCTGTTTTTTTTTTTTTAACTTAGAAGTCTATACTTGGGGAATTTTAAAATGGTAGCTAAGAGGTTATTAATACTTTATATATTTTTTATATACATGCAAAAAGATTTATGAGTTATTATTAATTAATTTAAAAAAGTGGCGGTACCCCGTACCGGCACATACCGGCCCCACTTCACCTATGGTATCCAGCTATAACGGAACTCTCACTACACCCATAACTTTTACTTTTTTGGAAATGCTAAGTTCATACAAACCATGATTTTCAATAAATGTTAAGTCCATCAAAACTGCAATTTCACTAAATTCTAAGTCCATCGGAACTGTAAGTTTCACGAAAAACTAGACTTAGGTAACACGGAATCGAAAACTACGAAAACAGTTGGTTATGATATTTTAATTGTTTACCCAAATTTAATATAGGTTTGCTGTCTTATTTTTTATACAGGGTATTTCAGAAAGGAATCCCATACTTTGAAATAACATAACTGTGACACAGTGATAGCCACAAAGAAGAGACAAGTAGTAGGTTGAATAGACAGGTATGGAATTTTAAATACGTCAGTTTGCTAAAATGATTGTTGAGAGTAAATTTTATAAAAGCATATGGTTCCTTGATGCACCCGCCGACCAAACGAGATAGTGGTTAGCGTGCTAGCTTCTAGACCGCGAGGTTACGGGTTCGAGTCCCGTGTTAGGCAGGGGTGTTTGTAAATTTATGTTGGCTTGTCTAATGACGAAAGTTTCGGCGCATTATATCCCTCGTGTTGCTGACGGCGCCATATAATCTGAAAACAACCAACCAACCAACCAACATTGATGTACCCCTTTTTCATTTGCACGGATTTGTCAATAAACAAAACTGCTGAATATGAGGTACTGAAAACAAGTTTGTCTGTCTTGAAAAACCATTGCATTCTGAAAAAGTGACCATTTGGGCTGCACTAACCAGTAAAGGGATCAAAGGGAGAAGAGATACACAATAAACTCATGTTTAATGTGATCAGATTTTTCTGTAAAATCAGGACACGTCTCTGATAATGGTGAAGGGGTCTTTTTTTCGTATTATATTTATGGGGTTCGGTACACGCAATTATAAAATCTCCAAAGTTGAAGTTTTTTTCTGAAACTATACAATGTACATTGTAATTCACAAGTTTATTTAACTTTATTATTAACTTTCAGCCATACTTTACATATACTTCTTATTTGAGGCTATTGAGTTTAAAAATATTTTATTGGATTTTCGTAAATTCAGAAGCTCTCTTCAAAAATATGAAAAGTTAATTTTAGTTATTAACAAAGATTTCGGAGTATCCACAGAAAGTTATGTCTTCTCAGAAGTTCAAATTTTATTAACAATATAAAATGTCCTTTCCACGGCAGCAGTTGTTCTTAGCATACTAAAACCGAATTCTACAATTTTCATAATACTGGCAATTTCATTTGAGTGCCGGTGGAAATGGGTAAAAACCTCCACCCACGTTTATCTCCAGAAACGTCATCAGTTAAACACTCAATTAATTTTTCTTGATTAACGAAGTTCTGTAGAAGAACATTTTTGTTTTGTTTAAAAGGACTTTGGCAGGACTCTGTAAAAATATCATCACTCATTTTCCACTATATTCAGATTTTACAATAATTTATTGCCACAATTCAATATTGTAATTAATTTTGTAGACCTGTGCATTTCAAATTTCTCATAATTGTATACCTAACATATCACTTTCCACTTTCTTCTTCTCACTGTTTTACAGTTAGGGAGTCTTTTTTTAAAGTTTTTGTTTACAGATGCGTTTAATTTGATTGTTTTTTTGGTTTTCGTTTGTTGGAGTAATTTCGCCCTTTTGGCTTCATGTGGCAGAAGAGATTGCATTACTGGAAGTATTCACAACAAACCCCCTTTTTAATGAACACAACTTTTAAAATGTGTTTCAGTTTGGAAAAGTAAGAAATTCTTGTTACATGAATTTGGAATTTTTTTACTAATTATTTGAATTAATTTCTCTTACATTTGTTATTTTATTAACAAATGTTAAATGTACATTGATATATTTTAATTTTTTTAATTTTTTTTTTTAATTTTTTTTTTTTAGAAAAAAAAACCTTGTTAATTCTTTTTTATGGTTTTAAAGACTTAGAAATTAAATGGACGAACACTGACAGACTTAAATGTTTAATGAAACATTAATGTATAATTATTTTCTTTACTGAATAAAACTTTAATCAGAAATATTAGAGATTAATTAGACTTACAATACTTAACGGAAACTCGGAAATATGCAAATTAAAATTTATAAATTCTATATACTTATCAATTGACTATTAACTATAAATCAGTCTATTTACATTAATATTTAGTTTAAATAGAATGCATTTATAGAGAAAATAATCGGATATAAATAAAAAATCAAGAAGCTACATTCTGTAGTATATTAAATTTATTTATCTAATAACCTATTATTAGAAATATTACAGCCTTATTAGACATATACTTAATGGGAATTCAGAAATACATAAATGATAAATTTCTGTATTTAATATATTTATTAATTAAGAAACTATGAATAATATTTATGGTATATTTACATCAACATTTAAAAAACTTTTTTCAGTTTAATTCTCAACCATAAAAGTGCCTATTTATTTATTGCTTGCTTTACATTTATAGATACGATGCGAATTTATGCAATGTTTAATTTTATTCTTATAAACTCCAAATACTCAAGCAGAAAAAATAACAACAATATTTTTAACTAACCATTTTATACTTATATACTCCAAATACATAAAGAGAAAACACGGACAATATTTTTAACGAATATATTCTAGAATAACAAATAAGCTTTTATAAGCACACATATTCAAGTTAAAAATGTATAAGGCAAGACACTGGAAATTACATGTCAAAATGACATGGAATAGTAAAGAATAGACACCGACTATTTTAAGATTTTGAGTAGCATACCATTTCGTAGTACCCTAGAAAAGAAACAGTTCAGTATGCATCCTAGCTGCTTAAGTATTCTTTCAAATGCACTATCAATTATTTATTAAGTTCAGTATGCAAGTCTTTTACCCTCCTATGACATCCATTAAAAAACAATCTAATTTTGTGAAATACCACGGATAAGATTTTAATCGAATAAATTTTTTTGAAAGGACATAAGTGAAATTTTGGAACTAAATTGAGTTAGATATGTTGTAGAAGCCTTGAGAAAATAATGTGTTTGAAAAATACATCAATCAATTGGGCATATACGAGCCAATGAATTGTCGAATGTGATTTCAAAAAGCCATCCTTCATCTATATCATGCAATTTAAACAAGTATGCCCATGGGAATAAATTTGAAATATAGCTTCTGCATCATACATAAGTAGTGGAAGCTTATACTAAGGTCCTGCCATGATTGTCAGTCTAAGGTTCAAACTCCCAGGCAAAACAACAAACGTTACAAACGCTATATATCAATTGAAAGGTCTCCTCGATATGCGTTCACATACCAAATTTCAAAACGAATGTATGACTGACTGGAAGTATCATAAATTTCGACTGGAAGTATCATAAATTTCGACTGGAAGTCAATTACTGTACATTATGTCTAAGCTGTAAATGCTACAGGCATATGTCATGTATTGGTTTGAAGATCTCAGTACTCTTTTCTCGTGTCCAGTCATGCACCTTCACAAAACAATTAATGTCTGCAGCGCCAACTAGTGTTCGTTGAGGTAAATAAAAGTTCTTGACACCGTCACAAAATAAACAGCTTACAAATAAGAAAAAAAGAAACTTCAATAATACATTTCTAAAGACTTAAACGACATCAATTATTTTGCATGCGAAGAAAGTTGGATTGATCAGAAATATCTGAAAACGTATTTAGTATTGTCTTTGCATTCCAATTACATATATTAAACCTCAATTTAAGGAGAAAATCATCCAAATTGCCCATTTATTCTCCAACTTAAAATAGAAAAAAGATAAAGTATAGACAAATTGTTTGTTTTGATGGAAGTAGTGAGAAAATATACTAAGCCCTATCAATAGGAGTTATTTTCCTTAAATTACTTTCAATTAATTCATCAACGAAGATTTGCTGACTTTTAATTGCATCAATTAGCCAGTTCTAGACTGCATAAAAAATGCTAGTTTTCAGTTTTATTTGAATCAAAAGCGAACTGTTATCTTCATTAAACTCAATCACCAAAGATAATTATAGGAATTAAAGGATAAAGAAAATATAAGCAAACTATATGTGTTTCGTGACTTTTGCTGGTACAAAAATTGCTTTAGGCTACATTATATAAGATAAAACAAGATTTTTATTTTTAAAAATATCATCATGCAAAAGTTAATAAACTTCAAGGTTTATCATTCCATGATCGAACTTTGAAAAAAAATTATGACTTTTTTTTTTGTTTCGTAAAAGTTATTATATCTTGAACTTTCTAAACTACTAGTTGTTTATTTAGTCCCCATGAAATTAGATATACCACGAAAAATAGTTTTATATGGTTGAAATCTAAGCCAAAAATATATGTTTATACATTTTCCCATTAAGACCTGTTTACTTTCGAAAGTACCTTTGCGAAACCAAATTCAAAGAATACCTAGAATACCTCATATCAATAACATTGAAGTTCGTATTTTCAATAGAAACTAAATGAATGAAAGTGAATTTTCTTTCAGAAATCTGAAAACTCTAAGAATTTCCATTTCATAAGGATGTTTTCTTTAGTCTAAAATAAAATTCATACAAGGGAATTATATCCATTACATTATAAGAGAAGTATACTTTACAAAAGCACATTCCGCATCACATAAATCTTGAAATTTTTCAATAAAAATGCTCCGACTTTTGTATTTATCTTTACTAGATACATGCACTACTCTATTTGTCAAAGCAAATGAAATTTTCTTCAAGATTATACTTGAAATTGAAGAAGCTTGCTAAATTCTTTGTAGAAAACAAGCTAAATATCCACCATTAAAAAATTTGTTTGGCGAATTTTATTACCAACGTTATTTATATATTCTTTTTCAAATATAAAGAATTTTGAAGAATCCTATTAAGGAATAGATAAAGATATATTGCGAACATAAGAGCCTCATGTCTGAAGTTTTCCGCCTTTTGTATTTATTTTCGAAGATCATTCTTTTTTACACAAAGAATGAAAAGTATCGATGTCTATAAAGTGATTGTTATATTACAATAGTGAACTTTATATTTCGAAAACTGAATTTTTATATTCCTAAGAATGAGTGTCACTTTACTATTTTAACTGTTCCATTTCTTTCATATTCAATACAATAAAGGATTTTAGATGGTGCACAGATTTTCGGAAGATGACATTTTTTTGTAAAATAATTTATTTAAACAATCACCAACATTTTGTGAATCTTCCCGATTCTATTAATTCCAAAATAATGTAAAGCAAGGTACATCACTGAGAATTTTTAGTGATTATTAAAGTATTATTTTTTGTTATATATTACAATAGTGAACTTTATATTTCGGAAACTGTATTTTATATTCCTAAGAATGTGTGTCAATTTACACTTCAACTGTTGGTTTGTTTCATATTCAATAAAATAAAAATTTTAGATGGTGCACAGATTTTAGGAAGTAGACACTTTTTTTGTAAAAAAATTTATTTAAACAATCACAAACATTTTGTGAATTTTCCCGATTCTATTAATTCCATAATAATGTAAACCGAGGTACATCAGTGAAAATTTTTAGTGATTATTTAAGTATTATTTTTTGTTATACATTACAATGGTGAACTTTATGTTTCGAAAACTGTATTTTATATTCCTAAGAATGAGTGTCAATTTACACTTCAACTGTTCGTTTGTTTCATATTCAATAAAATAAAAATTTGTGATGGTGCACAGATTTTAGGAAGTAGACACTTTTTTTGTAAAAAAATTTATTTAAACAATCACAAACATTTTGTGAATTTTCCCGATTCTATTAATTCCATAATAATGTAAACCGAGGTACATCAGTGAAAATTTTTAGTGATTATTTAAGTATTATTTTTTGTTATACATTACAATGGTGAACTTTATGTTTCGAAAACTGTATTTTATATTCCTAAGAATGAGTGTCAATTTACACTTCAACTGTTCGTTTGTTTCATATTCAATAAAATAAAAATTTGTGATGGTGCACAGATTTTAGGAAGTAGACACTTTTTTTGTAAAAAAATTTATTTAAACAACCACAAACATTTTGTGAATTTTCCCGATTCTATTAATTCCATAATAATGTAAACCGAGGTACATCAGTGAAAATTTTTAGTGATTATTTAAGTATTATTTTTTGTTATACATTACAATGGTGAACTTTATGTTTCGAAAACTGTATTTTATATTCCTAAGAATGAGTGTCAATTTACACTTCAACTGTTCGTTTGTTTCATATTCAATAAAATAAAAATTTGTGATGGTGCACAGATTTTAGGAAGTAGACACTTTTTTTGTAAAAAAATTTATTTAAACAATCACAAACATTTTGTGAATTTTCCCGATTCTATTAATTCCATAATAATGTAAACCGAGGTACATCAGTGAAAATTTTTAGTGATTATTTAAGTATTATTTTTTGTTATACATTACAATGGTGAACTTTATGTTTCGAAAACTGTATTTTATATTCCTAAGAATGAGTGTCAATTTACACTTCAACTGTTCGTTTGTTTCATATTCAATAAAATAAAAATTTGTGATGGTGCACAGATTTTAGGAAGTAGACACTTTTTTTGTAAAAAAATTTATTTAAACAATCACAAACATTTTGTGAATTTTCCCGATTCTATTAATTCCATAATAATGTAAACCGAGGTACATCAGTGAAAATTTTTAGTGATTATTTAAGTATTATTTTTTGTTATACATTACAATGGTGAACTTTATGTTTCGAAAACTGTATTTTATATTCCTAAGAATGAGTGTCAATCTACACTTCAACTGTTCGTTTGTTTCATATTCAATAAAATAAAAATTTGTGATGGTGCACAGATTTTAGGAAGTAGACACTTTTTTTGTAAAAAAATTTATTTAAACAACCACAAACATTTTGTGAATTTTCCCGATTCTATTAATTCCATAATAATGTAAACCGAGGTACATCAGTGAAAATTTTTAGTGATTATTTAAGTATTATTTTTTGTTATACATTACAATGGTGAACTTTATGTTTCGAAAACTGTATTTTATATTCCTAAGAATGAGTGTCAATTTACACTTCAACTGTTCGTTTGTTTCATATTCAATAAAATAAAAATTTGTGATGGTGCACAGATTTTAGGAAGTAGACACTTTTTTTGTAAAAAAATTTATTTAAACAATCACAAACATTTTGTGAATTTTCCCGATTCTATTAATTCCATAATAATGTAAACCGAGGTACATCAGTGAAAATTTTTAGTGATTATTTAAGTATTATTTTTTGTTATACATTACAATGGTGAACTTTATGTTTCGAAAACTGTATTTTATATTCCTAAGAATGAGTGTCAATTTACACTTCAACTGTTCGTTTGTTTCATATTCAATAAAATAAAAATTTGTGATGGTGCACAGATTTTAGGAAGTAGACACTTTTTTTGTAAAAAAATTTATTTAAACAATCACAAACATTTTGTGAATTTTCCCGATTCTATTAATTCCATAATAATGTAAACCGAGGTACATCAGTGAAAATTTTTAGTGATTATTTAAGTATTATTTTTTGTTATACATTACAATGGTGAACTTTATGTTTCGAAAACTGTATTTTATATTCCTAAGAATGAGTGTCAATCTACACTTCAACTGTTCGTTTGTTTCATATTCAATAAAATAAAAATTTGTGATGGTGCACAGATTTTAGGAAGTAGACACTTTTTTTGCAAAATAATTTATTCAAACAATCATAAACTTTTTGTAAATCTTCCCTGTTCTATTGATTCCATAATAATGTAAACCGATCTACATCACTGAGAATTTTTAATAATTATTAAAATATTTTTTTTTAAAAAGTAACTTTAGCTTGTATGAATAAACTTTCAAAATAAGAGAAAATAGTTATATTTTTAATTTTTATCCAATCTATTTAGTAAAAAAAAAATACTAAGAAATCAGACAAAAAATTCAAATAACAAAATATTATTTATTAATTTCTCTATTTCAGAGCAACTATTTTCTGCTGTTGTGGAAACTGTAATTCCAGCTAAAAAACAATTTTGAAATCAATTTAAAAAACAATTTTGAAATAAAAAATTATTCAATTAGAGGGATAATTTCTCTGAGGAATTTTTTTTTTAACAAAATCTGATACAAATTATTAAAAAAATGTAAATCTATACAGAATATCTAGTATTCAGAAAACTGTAATGCTTTTAGTTACAATAATTACCAAAATAAACATAAATTTATGAAATATGTAAGTATAAAGAAAGTGAATTTTCTATTAAGTAAAAAAGTTAAATATCATTCGATTTATGATAAAAGTGACTTAAAGTAAAAATAAACACCATCAAAACTAATAAAAATATTTTTATGCCCTGCTATTTTAATTGAACCCAAACAACTAAATGTGATCTTTAACAATCACCATCTTGTCAACTCACTTTTAAAATTAGATATTATAGTGGACTCGATTCCAAAACTTTTTACATGACAGCGCTTATTTGCCTCCAAGTCCGAGTCAAGAGAGTTTGAGCGCAAATTAAAAACAGTGTAATTGCATTCAGTTTCAGCATTTATTCCATCCTGTTTCAAACTTACGAATCCGAATTTTTAATCTAAAATCATACACACCGCCGGCAGTATCATTCTTGCCTACTAAATTACATTTTCATCGTATTCCATAAAGAGCTAAATCAGAATAATTTGTATGTCTAAAAGGAAATATTAAATATTCCACCTCTAATCTTAAAAAGTCGCTGGTCCGTCAAAGTTAAATATAGTTATATTTATGATATAAGTGACTCAGTGGCGGCCAGTGGTCGAAAATGCTACTGCAGCCGGAAACATGAGTTCCTCCCATCACCACAACACACTCTTTTCACAATCATTCATGAACTCTTAAGTCTTTAATCTTAATAACGTTTAATACTCAAACTCAAATCAAAGTTTCCTTTCAATTTTTATAAAATGAATAAGATGAGAAAGAAAACACTTATTTATTTTTTGAAAACCAAATCAATCCTCCTTTCTTGTAAACTTGCCAATCAGTCAATGATGTCGTCATAAAATGGCGTTGTTTTGGAAACACACTCACCCCAGCTATGCAGATTCTCATATTCTGAGCCAATTAGCTCATCGAATTCTCAAGGGCAGCCGAAGTTAGTATTAATTCCTGATCGGCAACACCACTATTGCACTGCGTGGAGGGAATGCTTCTATTGCTTTCCATTGGTTACCATGGCAACGTGGCTGCCCGAAACACATTTCAGGAGCACACGCTTGCTGTGTTCGGAGGAAGATCATTTTGATTGAAAGCGGGGTTTTTTCTCGTGAGTTATTTAGGCAAAGAGATTACCGTTTGTCGGATTTTTTTTCACTTATCGTAGAAATTGGATCTAAATTTTAGAAAATTGTAAAATATACAATTTTAGTTTTGAACTAATAAATTTAGATGCAGCCCGGCTGTACTGAATGTAGTGCACAAGCCGCCACTGAAATGACACAAAGTAAAAAATTCACCATCAAAAGTAATAAAAATATTTTTATACCCTGCTATTTTAATTGAACCAAAGCAACAAAATGTGATCTTTAACAATCACCACCTTGTCAACCCCTTTTCAAAATTAGAGATTATAGAGGGCTCGATTTCAAAACTTTTCACATGATGGCGCTTATCTGCCTCCGAGTCAAGAGAGTGTTAGCATAAATTAAAAACAGTGTCATTGCATTTAGTTTCAGCATTTATTCCATCCTGATTCAAGCTTATGAATTCGAATTTTTAATCCAAAATCATACACATCTCCGACAGTGTCATTCCTACCTACTAAATTCTATTTTCATTGCACTCCATAAAGAGCCAAATCAGCATAATTTGAATGTCTAAAAGGAAATATTAAATATTCCACCTCCAATCTTAAAAAGTCGCTGGTCCGTCGCATATCTTCTATTGATCCAGCCCCGTTTCTCTCATTTAACCCCGGCTTTTCAATTGGAAAGAAAATCAAAGAGATTCACCAGCAACAGTTCCAGCTAAAACAAGGTCTTTAAACGTATTCTATATTCAAGCAACTCGGCCGTAAAATGAACTGGCTGATATCACCAACGGCGCAATAAGCTACGTTGCAGGTTGATTAAAGCAATAGAAGTTTAGTTTGCGCCGAGAGAGCCATGTTTATTTGCTCGAAAAGCTTTCTATTTAAAATTAGAACAGTGAATTTAGTTTCACGTGTGTTTAAGCATTGGTAGAATTTTGTTGACCGATGGGATAATAAATTTACTTTGAGTATCTATGTACTGAGAATATACTGGAGTTAACGTTTTGGAAAGTGACTGATTGTACAAATATAAGTTGAATTTATATCTTATTAGAGAAGTGGTGGTGTGTGTCATTGATTATTAGTATTTATTTGTAATGGATTCCGGTGCTACATTTAAGTGCATACCACAGCCAATTACCACCTCGAAATTTTTAATTCGGTCAGGTAACGAGGTCGACGCCTGACATTGCACTTCTCCTTTCAGTCCCACCACAGTAATGAGAATACATTAAGATCATGATGGATTTAATGTATACTAGACCCCATTATCATACACATCAATGTTCGGCGAGGCATGACCGAATCCGCGATCTTTTGATCACGAGACCGACGCTTCAACTCACAAGTTCACCAGGGAATATTAGAGTTTCTATTTTATTTTATTTGAAACAGGTGTAGTTGGTGAACATAATAGTTATTTACACTTCGGCAATAAATTATTAAATGTTTCCAAATTAAAAAATTTCGTTCCCCCCCCCCCCCTTCTTTTTTTCTTCTTCTTTTTCTTTCTCCCTTTTTCAGCTGCTACGTTAGTAAAAAGATATATCCCTTTTCAGCTGATTATTGAAATAATGTAATCAGCAGAGTAAATTTTTTTTAAATGAGTGATCGTTATTCTTATAATTCTCTTTCTATCAGCTGATTATTGAGATACCATAATCTGTACAAAAAGGATTAATTTAAGATTGATCATTATTCATTTAATTAATCTCTTTAAACTTTTGTAGTTAACTATATGAAACACAATTAGTGACTAATGACAGACCATGACTCATGTAATAAAGACAAGTATTTTCGTGACACCAAATGCTTGAAATTAATGAGGCACAATGAAACAGATTTCGAGAATTTTGTAATTGCTCACTGTAAAAAAAGGGGGAGGATATTAATTTTGATGATAAAGCCTATTTCATATTGTTCTTGAGATGTATGAGAAATTATTTCAAATGTTTTTCACAATAAAATATACTAAGAAATAAAATTTAAGAACAAAATTTTAAATCCCTGTATCTCTATGTATTTTCAAATGTATTACTGAAAATGAAGATTACAACTATATATATGCTTTAGAGCCACAAGTGTTAAGACCCTCAACTGAAAGCATTTCATATTCAGTGACTTCTCCCATGAAATGCACTTATCATGTGTGCTTATTATAAGACATTAAATATTGTGATGTGATCACAAATTCCCTAAAACGAGGCCTTGACTCATCCACCGACATAATTTTCATTCACGAGATTTTCATTGTTCCATATAAATATAACGATTTAGAGTGTATAAAAAAGAATGACCTGTTTTTTAATCGTTATATTTATGGAACGATGAAAATCTCGTGAATGAAAGCTATGTCGGTGGACGAGTCATGGCCTCGTTTTAGGGAATCATCCCAAGATGGCTCCTCATGCACGAAAGACGGAGAAAGAACAATGAACACAGTCTGTTGAGAAGATGAGATCAATTCTTTTTTAAATACCCTGCATTATAAATTGCAATGTCTAAATTACGTAAATTTTTTATGCCATAATTTCTTCCTACGTTTGCTTGCTAATGTGCTTAAGGTAGTAGTCTGGTAACTTGGGTTCAAAAAATCGAAATTTTTTTGTGCTTAATTTGAAAGTACAATGTCTTGAAAATATACTGTGAAAATTTCAGACAGAAATTCGAAATATTTCGGGAGTTATAACGAGTTTCCTAGAGCGCCTCGGAGTCCAACCTTTAATCATTGTGTTTGGAGTTTTGCACCAAAACATATTTTTGTAGGCCAAAAAACGTTAGAAATTGCTGCATTCACTGCAGCATGTATATTTAACGAAGGATTTTTCCCAGTACTAAAAATATTGGAAGTCATGGACGTTACGCTCGGCCCGTGCGCTGTCGCGTTTGCAAAATCCTACAATAAATCTCGGATTGCAAAAGCGGAAAATGCCACAGCAATGTCATCGAAAGAAGCCCGAAAGAGTCGAAGAGCGGACAAAGTTGCGGAGAATGATGCCTATGAAGAGGATGAAGGCATATTATACGCTCCAGGCATAGACGATTGACGTAAGAATAAGTTTACTTATGAAAATTTGTTGTTGAACTTTAAACGCGTTTTTCTCAAAACATTGTTTTTCTGGTCGGCCCGGGTCCTAACTTTTTTTCTACTGAACCGATTGCTTTCAAATTTTAACAGGCTGTTCTACACACTTATAGTTCTCGTCGGTACTAACGAGAATTTTTTTCACCCCTAACTTTTTATTTTACAACCCTTTCTTTGCTAAAATAAAAGGACTTTTTTTTTCAAAGTCCGCCATTTTGTTATTTACCCTTGAAATTTAACTTCAGTAGTTCCGACCAGAATGACATGTCTATAGATTAAGAATAATCAAGAATATTTGATTTCAGATAACATCAAGAGCCAAAATCACCCGGGCCACCCACGTGCATTTTTTTTGAGGTTCCAACTTCGAGTGACAATAATAATAGTAATAAACTATTAAATTTTTTCAAATATTTTTTTTTTATATTTTCAATATGTAAATAAAAACAGTCTAAATATTCAAGATAATTCATTTTTATTTTCCTATAAAAAACCACCCTCCAAAGAAGTCATGAAAATAGGCATAAGTTACCAGACTACTACCTTAAATTGAGAATTAGTGTTAAGGACTGGAGGGGGTAGAGAATGTATGTTCATACAATCGAATGAACCAAATTGAACCGAATTGTACCGAGCAACGACGGGTCTGGATAACACTGGTAGCTTTATCTAGTTTTACATATTTTAGTTGCAAATGTAACAAATTTTAAAAACAAGGTCAAATGTTTATTACCGTTAAGATCAATATTTTCTTAAGTTATTATTACTTTATTACTTCTTTATAATGCATATGAGCTATTCTGATATTAAGGGGAAGTTTCCGTCCCTGTTCTTTTACTGGTTTAATATTTATTCCTTTAAGTGAGAAAATTGGTATTAAGTAGAAAAAAATTTACATTTAATGTCTTCAGTCTTTATTTTACATATTTATTTATTATTATTTAAAAAAAAAAATCCAAAGTATAGGAAATGTAACCTCCATAGAATGTCCCCACCCCTCTTTTTTTAGTGTCAACTGAAGAAATAAACCTGATTAATAATATATTTGTGGAAATATTTGGGTTAAACATTTATTTATCATATAAATAATTAATTAATCACAAAGAAATATAAGTTTTAATTTATTTTACTACTTTATTTTAAGCACATCAGTTGTGGGGAGTTGATGTAACCTCCATGGAATATCTTTAACGTGTTTAAAATTGTACTAGAATGTAGAACAGTCTTCTTTACCAGAGCTGAAGTGAAGCTCAAGTCAACCATTTTGTCTAGTGATGTTGTTGGATGTGTATAGTTTTTTATTGTTTGTGAAAAAGCTGTCTAATCCTCGAAAATTATGTGAGTTCTTTTTGTCCTTGTAACCTCCATGTTCAGTAATGTTATTCTTTATAGTGTTAAGCATACTTTTCCCGTTAACTTTTATCAAATAGCCAATTTTGTTCTCTCTAAAAGCAAAGCCAGTGTATCCTCAGTCTTTTTGGTTAGGTTGGTTGGTTGTTTTCAAATTATCTGGAGCCGTCAGCAACACGAGGGCTATAACGCGCCGAAACATTCTTCATTAGACAAGCCAACATACATTTACAAACACCCATGCCTAACACGGGACTCGAACCCGCAATCTCGCGGTTTAGAAGCTAGCACGCTAACCACTATAGCGTTTGGTCGGCCTTTTTGGTTAGGTTTTAAGCACGACAATCTACTTATTTCTAATCTCAATGAGTTGCGTTAACCATGGAGGCTACAAGCAAAATTAGAAACCTGGTTTTATTTTTATATAAGATATTTTTCCTTGACCTTTTTTAGAAGTGGTAAATGTATTATTTTTGTTAATAAAATTCTAAGAGTAAAATTCCAATTTAGTTATCTATTTTTTATTTTTATGTTTTCTTATCTCCTCAAATTCCTTTTAATTTCTGAATACCTTTATTTCACATCGATGTTTAATGATATAGATAACCCTGGATTGACCTCTATTCCAGTACATTGACTCAGTTGAGACTAAGTACCTAAATGTATTATCTTCTCTGTATTCAGACAATTCAACCCTAAAATAAACGGACTAATAATAGACGTAGATCGTTAAAACGACATAAGTCTAACTTAAATAAATTGAGATACTTTTATCTGTTCAAATAGTCTCCTATTTAAAAAGAAAATAACCCGTTTCTTTCCACGAGTCTCAAGATTTGTGTTGTAACGTTAATTGAACTATCAGAAATTTATTTTACTGTAATTATTGTTGTATTGTAAATTAAGTCCTGTTATTTATTTACTATACTGTAATTTAAGCAGGTGAAGAAATACTCCCTTTCAACGATTGCGATATAAATTTAACATTTATAAATGTAGGTGTAATTTGTATAATTCTTATTAATCATTTTATATAATCATAGTGACTAAGAGTGAAAAGGTTTAAATCCAATTTATCAAAGTTTTCAGGAGATTAAAAAGTTTTCTTAAGAGGTAATTGAACATGAGCTTAGAGCATCACATAGTTACAGCAAATTTATTTGAGTGATAGAGTTGCAGCTTTATTTAATCAAAGGGTCTTTCTTCCTATTCCCAAATATTCTTTAAGTTGTTTGAGACCAAAACTTATATTAGCACCTTTTTACTCTAAGCCTACGTTTTATTAAAATTTGTACCATTACTTTAAAAATTAAAAACAGACATTCAAACAACTTGCTTTGGACAGTGTTATCTAAATAATTGTTTTACACTGACTTCGTTAGATGGGTCCAATTATATTAAGTGAGAATTCCCACAAACATGATTATGACATTTCAGGTTATGTTGGATTTCACTGGACGACATTTTAGTTTCACGGGACGGTCCAACATAATTGACCTCCTTTTTACCAACTAAATGTGACTTGGGTTTAGGTTTGTGCTGTCTGGGTGAGTCCAGCATAGTGTTCACCCAGGGCTTGATCATCACCTGGCCCACAAGGCCCGGGCCTTGAGCCCATGATTTTAGGGGGCCCCGAAATTGGCTATAAACCATTTTTGTTTCACAAAAGCTATGTGAATATCTTTTATATAACCTGTATGAAATAATTTTTACTTAAAAATCATTTTGTATTGATCATGAACCGTCTTTAGTATCCCAGAGTACATTTACTCAAATAGACCGTTAAAAAAGCGTGAAACACAAGCTTTTTTGAAAGATAGAGAAAAAAAAATTGAAAGGAAGTCTTGACGAATTTATAGTGAGATCAGCAAATGTCGACTCTGAAGTTGTGAATAATGCTGCAGATATTGTCGTAACAGATATACACATTGTTATAGTGAAATGCAATGTTATACATAACAAAGTTTTCCTTTTTTTGATTTATAAATTTGATCGTTTGAAATTTGTTTCTTTATTTGTGATTAAAAAAAAAAAAAAAAAAAAAAAAAAAAAACTCTCAGAAAACAATATTAACATTAATTCATCAAATTTTTCTATATTTCATGTTAATTCTTTTGACTTTGCGTCGAGTCCATTTCCAATAAATCACCCGTTTGAAAAAAGGGCCCCTGAATGTGTTCGGGCCTTGGGCCCCAACTTGTCTAGATCAGGCCCTGTGTTCACCTGTTTTTCCTTCAACAATCTAATGAAAATATGCAAATTTTGTACAGTAGATTCTATTGGGCCTTTCAAGTGAGAAAGAAAATGCTTTAAGTTTTATCCACGTAGATGATATCTAGAAAAAAAAAAATGTTACGTTTTAACTTTCGTCTCGTATTTTTGATTCATGAGGCTTTTCGTAAGTTTTTTCTCTGCCATAAACTGGTGTAAAACAGAAACAAAATATCCGAATGATGACTATATCTTGTATTCTAATTGATGAAATTTAAAACGACAAGTACCGTTGTAAATCGTGGAAGGTCTTTATTAATTATATATAATTTTTTTTATCATGATGGGTCATTTACATATTAAAATTAAACTAAATATTTAAAAGTTCAATGGCAACTCCATAACATTATACCATATTTAGATTTAGAATCCAAAAAAAAAAAAACCGTCTTAATAGTAAATTTCATAATTTTCCGATGAGTGTTTAGCAATTTAACTGATGTAAAAAAAATTACAAATTAATGTTAAAAAGAATTTTTTTTTTTTTAGTCATAAATTCTTAAATAGTTCATATATTTTAGAAATTTTTGTTTCAAACGATAGATTTTTAAAAGCCAAACATAAATAACATGCAACTTTTGTATTAAACAGTTTTTTAGTAATTAATTATTAATTAATAAAACAAGTTTTACATTTTTTTTAAATAGAAACATGTATCTTTTTTGCTTTCATTAGAATTATCATGGTTGAAAACCCCTCCAGAATTTTTTTCATTCCATTTTGACTTTTGATCCTCAATATTTTAGCAAAAATATAAAAAAGCTCACTTTAAAGGACCGTGTAATAGATTACATCTTGAAACACGTATAAGTATGCTATTTCCAATGCTTAAGAGATTTGCCCTCAAGATCAATCAAAACATTTTCGCTCATAAGTGACGTATTTCACAACATAATGAAATGAAATTTGGTATTTGGGTAAGCTAAGTATTCTAAATCGAATGAAAACATAAAAAATAGGGGTTCGTATTGAAATTGTCAAAAGATAAAGTTAAATTTACTTAATAGACAGCCCCATAAGAAAAACATTTTGTACCAGACATGTAGAAAATTGTAGCAAAACATTTTGGTGCAAACCGCAAGATTTTACGTCAATTAGAACTGAGATATAGCTATCGTTCGGATTTTTTTGCGTACTGTACCTATGTATATGTGTCAAACTATTAAAGTGTATTTAGAGATTAGTAGTTAAGATTAGGAGAGAATATTGCTATTTTAAGTTAAAACTATTTAAGATCAAGTTTTAAAATATACAAGTTGTTATTTAAAGTTTGTAATTTTAGTAACATTTTGTTCCAGAAACATATTCACATTTTTTCTATCGCTTCTATTTCCCTTTTACAAGCAGTTCAATACACGTCAAAGATAGCTCATTTCATGAGCTTTAAAACTAAAAGTTTTCTTGATTGTATAAGGCATGAAAAATAAAAGTAAAAGGACTTTGATTTTTCATGCGTCGTGGAATCAAAAAGACTTCAATTTTTTTTGTCTTGTCATAAACATGATACTTTAAAATACCACTACGACGTGGTTAACTTTCAAACTTTCAAGACGATCTAAGCTTACCAACCATCATCCCTAGCTAATAAAACTAAATTCCTTTTATGAAATATGCATTTACGTTTGTTGAGTTGGTTTATATACGGGGATTTTACTATCTTAGCTTGTACGCAAGTATAATAAGTTCAGTTACTAATATTAGAAACTCATACATTTGACTTCTGTAATTCTAATCATGTGTTCCCGTACTATTTTTGTCTACAGGAAGAAGATCAGTTTACAGAAAAACATCTTATGCTATTTCAGGACGATGGTTTTAGATGATGATCTATTTTCTCCCTTTTTGCAAAACCTCTTCTGATGAATAGTTTATTAATGATTGCACAATTGGTTTGAAATTCGAGTTGAAAATATTTAATTAGGTACTCAATGAGAGGCGAATCTATGTAGGGGATGCATCGAGTCGTTTCGCTAATGAAGTCCTTTTCTTTGGTCTCGGTACTACAATAAAAAATGTAGTACTGTTTCAAAGATGAGGTTTTTTCACACTCTTTTATTAGCTTCGTATGTATTTATGTATGTAACGGAACCTTTGAACTCGATTTTCGACCACTTCAAAACGTTGGATTAATTTGAAATTTTGCACAGTATCAAAGACCGATGACAATACAATAATTCAACAATTTGTTGCATTATCCTTACCAGAATCTTCAGGATTAGCGATTTTTTATATTCAGAGACACGGTAGCGTTTTGTGCCAAGTACTACGGCGTGTACTAAGGCATACACATGACTTAAATTTGAGACAAGCATGTGACTATTAGCAGGAACAACTGGAGAGTTTTGTACACTTAACTAAAAAAAAATTAACTAAAAAAAAATTATAGTTTACAACAAAAATTTAATAGTTTAAAAAACTAAAAAACACGCTTTAATGGAAGACCAAACTAAAAAGTAGAAAATAATTTTAAATAAGTTTGAAATAAGAATAGAGTGATTAACAAGAAATATTTATTTTATCGTAAAAAAGCGTGGGATGCTTTTTAAGATATTTTCATTATGACTCTATTTTTACCAATATCTGTCATTAAATATTTACAACAATTTTTAACAATTAGCATCAAGCATCCCACGCTTTTTTACGATAAAATAAATATTTCTTGTTAATCACTCTATTCTTATATTTCAAATTATTTTCTACTTTTTAGTTTAGTTTTCAATTAAACCGTGTTTGTTTAGTTTTTTAAACTATTATTATTTACTGCTAAATAATTCCCTTCATGATTTTTGATAAATAGAACGTAATTGTTAAAAAGTTCAATTAGATACTCTATGATGGATCTACGGGATGCGATTTTTTTACCAGGCCGTTCAGCTCCACGAGCCATGGCTTACTGAGTTTTCATTTCAAAACAGTGTTAGAAGTGTGGGTAGACGCAGGGTGAAGCATCCGCGTCCCCCCACTTTCAAGAAATACCCATGCGTTCCTTCACTTCTAAAACCACTGAAATCCATCCCTCCACTTTGAAAGACACTCAATCTGTCTAAAAACTACTAAAGAAAAATAATATTAATCTTTAAATTTAGTGATACTGAGAAAAAGCGTTTTAAAGTTTTCAAATGTTAAAAAAAAGATTTATGGTATATATATCATACTATTATAAAAATGTATTATACTACTCTGCATAAAGATATAAGTATTTTTATTAACAAATATTGTTACACTTGGTCAACTTATACACTGTTAAAAATTTCCATCCACCTTGCACCCAAAATTGGTTCCCATTTAGCTGCAACCAACATTTGATGCTTAGTTTCACGATTTAATGGTGCAACCTCGGACCGTAAGCAATATTAAATCGTGAAACTAAGCACCAAATGTTGGTTGCAGCTAAATGGGAACCAATTTTTGGTGCACGGTGGAGCAAAATTTTTAACAGTGTAACTTTGGAAGAACTTTCTTTTAAGTTAAATTTCTATTCTTGTTTCATATAAAGACAAACCATTAAAAAAAAACAAAAAAAAACTACATTTTAGAGTTCTCTATTAATTTAATTTCATGGAAGTATGACATTTGAACGCCCTATTTAATACTAAAAAAAACCAGTTATGTTTATAATGTTGAATTATTACTTCACTTTATCTCTTACTTCCAAATAAAAGAACTAAGTCGAAGTAAATACATTAAAATAACAATAAATTTTGAACCCTTGTTCAATGTTTGTGTTAGGAAGTATACATTATTTCCTTACTAGTTAATATCTTTATTATAAGAAACGAAATTATAAAATTTATCGTTGGGAGGTTACACTTGTCACCAACTTTTGGGCTTGCCCCAAATCCCCCCCCCCTTCTCCAATCACCCCTACCACTGTTTAAAATCAAGTTTCATTATATCTCTCAAAAATAGAATACGATATCCAACTCTAATTACTTTTAAACAAGTAACTTCTCTAAGCAATCTTAAATGTATTGGCTGCGCACGGGTCCAATGGTACTAGCTAGTATTTCACATTGGAGAACGACAACATATAAGAACATGGTAAAGAAAGATTAAATCAAGGATTAATTCTAGATATTAACCATAATATTTTAATTGGTTCATTTATGCAATTAGGGCTCCAGTGGTCCGGTGGTTAAAGGCCCCGATCTCACGTGCGGAAGATCGTGGGATCGTCCTGGTCTCGTCGAATATTAGTGAGTACAATAATGAAGGCTGGAAAACATTAAATAGGTCGTAGACTCAATGTCCTCTCGCTGGTATGGTGAAGTTGTAGAGAGAGAAAGGTATGCGCGATAAGGTTTTGACCTTGCAATCTTATCGTATTTCAAAATTACGAAGCGCATTTGGATGTGATAAGCATTTCATAGTGGCAGAAATAGACAGCAGGAACCGCGAAAATTAATTTATGCCATTAATTTAAAGAAGTAGGGCAATGAAGGAATCATCATTAAGATATTCTCATAAGTGTATTTAATAAATCTTTTGATTATACCTGATAAGGAAGAAAGAAAAATTGTATAGGAGTCTTAAAAACTATGTAAATTGCACTATTAGTTGAATACAAATAATTGCTTTAATCTTCGTACCACTACTGTGTTTTTACTCAGGCTTACAAGGTATTTTTCAAAAGCATGTTTGGAAACATACAAACAACTTATAACTCCAAAATTATCAAATTTTGGGTTAAGAGGTCTTTTATGTAATGCCTTAATTTGCAATCATGTCTGCAAAATGTTTTTATAGAATTTGTTTTATTTTAGTGTCTGTATAATATTTGGCTTTTTTCCAAATTAGCACCCCCCTCCCCCTGTCTATTTGACTGATTGTAAATTGTGAAACTGTAAGTGTCTTTTCATTTCAAACTTCATAATGGACAATCCTTCTTTGCATTCTGCAAGTCTCCATTTTCCGTTGCATTCTCCTTCAAATGTTTAATTAACTTCAGAAAAATAAATATCGCGATTTTACGATTCCCCCCCCCCCCTTCTTCTTTTTTTTTTTAATATAAAATCATACGTTCCAGAGAATACAAACTACAACTTTCACACCCTTGCTGATTCATTATTTTTAAAACAATTTTAAACTTACAAACTAATTTTCAGTAGTATTTAAAAAAATATCAGTTATTCACTGTTAAAAAAATTTGTCCACCATGCACCAAAATTTGGTTCCCATTTAGCTGCCACCAACATGTGGTGCTTAGTTTCGCGATTTAATGGTGCTTATGGTCCGAGGTTGCACCATTAAATCGTGAAACTGAGCACCACATGTTGGTGGCAGCTAAATGGGAACCAATTTTTGGTGCAAGGTGGACCAAAATTTTTAACAGTGTTGGATATTGTAAAATATAAAAAATTGAGCATATATTTTATCAAACACAATTTTGTACTACTTGTAGTTCTTTTAAATTTTAAATTTACTTTTCATCACGTTCATTCTAAATTAATTTAATATTCATTCAGATTCATTAAATACTAAAATTAACTAATTTTGTTATAAATACGTTTGAATTAAAATATAACTTTGTTAGTGAAAATTACTACACTTACATTCAAAACTTATTTATCTTAGTTGCCAGTTATATCACTTATTTCTATAACTTCTTTTAAAATACCTAGCATAATATTTAAAATGTAAATATTTTAGCGAAACGGGTTGTGAAACTTTGTGTTATTAAAACTTTTAAAGGTCCAATTAGTGAGATTAGCTTTTCCGCGTTTCAAATCAATGTTCACACATGGAAGAGCAAATAGCTTAAGATCTTAATGGAATTGGGAAAAGTAATAAATTTTTAGTATTGTATATTTCTGTTGTTATTTCTATTACTATAGAATATAATAGTTATAGCTATTATAATAATAGTTATAGCTATTACTCATTACCGTATTTCATACGATCATTTATTCACCTCGACAAACTAAATAAGTAAATTATGAATCATGTATGAATATCGTTTTTAAATCGATTTTTTTGCCAGTAAAAATATAAATTATAAAAAGAAGGGTGGTTTGGTTAATTTAAAGTGGAATATTAAAATATATATTCAATTAAATTCATATTAATATAAAAGAAGCGCGGTTTGGTTTATTAAAAGAAATATTAAAATAAAAATTAAATTAAATTAATATTAATATATAAATTATACAACACGGGAGAGAAAGACGCAGTTTGATATACTTAAAATGGAGTTTTTCAATAAAAATGTAAATCATTTAAAGAAGCACTGTTTGGTTTACTTAAAATGGAATACTTCAATAAAAATGTAAATGATATAAATAAGCGGGGTTTAGTTTATTTAAAGTGGAATGTGAAAATATAAATGTAAATAAAGTAATAGTAATATATAAATTATGTAAGAGTAGTTTGGTTTACTGAAAATGGAATTTTCTTTAAAAACATAAATATTTATATAAAAAAGCTCAGTTTAGCTGACATAAAATGGAATATTTCAATAAAAATATAAATTATATAAAGAAGTGCGGTGTTTTGTTTTCTTAAAATGAAGAGTCCCTTAATGATAATGACTGGAATAGAGTACATATTCAAATCACTCAATCGTAATAGAAATTAACAATAAAGATGAAGAAAAGTAAACTGATAAAATACTACGATGGTCTAAATAAAATCTATCACTAGTTAATCTATAAAATTTGCAAGCTAGTAAAACCTATATTCACCTACAATTTCCCTATAAATCAAATGCATTACAACTAACTATACTATTGAAATTCAAGCATGATGTGTAAGCAGATTGTGATATATTGAAAAGTAAATTACTCCAAAACAATCAATGTGTACAGTATATATCATCTAGAGCTGACTTATCATTAATCAAGCTTATAGCCGTGCATCATGCGTAGTTACTGTCTGAGAACTACCTAAGCATATCTTCTATCGCATTGTGATACTCTATGGGAAACTATACTAACTCTTGAAGGGAAAGCTCTTTGAGTATAGAAGAATCGCAGGCATGAAGCTCAATTCACACTGAAGCAGTAGTAGGCTATTAACGTCAAAGTTACGACCAATCGAACGTGGCAGAAACATTTGTTAATTTTTCAGAAAAATTATTAATGTAGAGTGATTAAAAAGCCTAATATTTCTTTGCATGTCTTGGAAGAATGGAAGATAATGCGATAAAGGATTGGATGATGCCATATTTCAAGAGCTCCCTGGAAGCTTTGAAGTACGCACTTTCTTCGCAAAGTGGCATTAAATTAATCGAATGACAAATATCAAAAAACTTTGAAAGAGTAAAAGACAAATAAAGGTATATATATATATTTCACAACCAGCCAAATTATGGACAGACGGCATACCTATATGTTACATTTCAATGAGAGGGAATCATGTTGAAATACTAAAATTCAATTTATTCTTTCTTCGAGATGTTGCTTTAGTGTGAAAGACCGATATTTGGAAAATGTCGACATTCTCTGGTGAATGTCAACAATCACATAGATGCTTGGAATATGTCCGAAATACTTACTAAATATCTTTATTTCTCACTTACACCGCCAAACGTCACCATTCATTGAATGGTGAATAGAAATATCTTTTTTATGTTTTTAAATCATACTTTATTATTAAAACACTATGATATATGCTAATAAAATAGGAGAAAGCTTAAGTAACAGTACAAATAAATAAACTGCTGACCTTAAAACGTATAGTATGTTCTAAATGAGAAAAGAAAATAACACCAATAATTAACTTCGTTAATTATGGGATTGGCATCATACAATCTTATTTAATGCAACAACTTAAACTGTCAGTGCCAAGTGGCCTCAATCATGGCAGAACAAAGGATTTGGCGTTTTGGTCGCCTCTTTCAGTTTTTTCGTTTTCGACCTCCACCAGAGTATATCTGTGCCTATCAACATATATCGATGATGGTCCGAATGTATAAGAATATAACTAAATATTCGATCTTTCACCTACGTATTTGGTACGTGTCGATATTCACCGATGAATGCTGACACTCTCCAATTATGATCTCTCACGGAAACAGAGACATCAAAGCCGTAACGAAACATTAGCCAAACTTTATCTGCACTGATGGGTAGAAATAAAGGATTACACAACCTTGATGAAAATTCGTAACATTCCCGAAGAAAAAGAAACCGAATATCGTATAATATTGATTTCAATAATTATTTTGAAAAGAATAATAATTCAGAGCTATTAAAAAAACATCATCTGAAAAGAAATCTAATCTTTTAAAAAAACAAGCTCATAATAGAAACTTTAATCAACTTGGGCCTCTTTGCAAGTAATTCAGAGACATGTTGATAAAATAAATTGTCTTTTTAATGTTTTTTGTCTTATAAAAGGTTGCCTTTTGTCCACAATTTAGCAGTTTTTGAATTATTCATTCGTTTTACGATTTGTATTTTAGCTAATCTTTTCGGCGAATGAAGCCATAGATAATTATCTAGGTCCTCAATTTGTTAGTTAGTATGGAAAATATGAGTGAACCAAAAATCATTGAACATCTACCGCTATGTCATACATAGCCATCAATTTGAGTGTGAGTGAGCGAAAAATCATTGAAGATCTACCATTATGTCAGCCATAGTCGCTAATTTGACGTTTAACTGCCCCAGTGTGAATGCAGCTAATGCAAGATAATGACAATACCTGGAGGAGGGGGAACTTTCGGAATAACCACAGCTGGTCTCGATATCCTGGCTGACAGCTGAATCTAGACTGTGGTACTTTCTCGATCTACTGGGATGCCTGTTCGAATATCTGCTGAATGCAACATGTGGCCTGCGGAACAAAATAATCCTTAGCTGTTACATACCCCCCAAAAGAAGGATTATCACAACCTTGTGGTCTACCTTACCCAAACAATTTTCGAACGCAGTATCCTTAATTTTAGGACGATTTTCTTTCTTAGCTGTAATACACTAATAATTGCGAATTGTTTTGAAATAACTGCTTTCATATGAAAACAAAGCACAAGTTTCGAAAAGACATCAGGAAATACTAAGCATTTAAGAAATCTTTTATATAATCACAATAACCCTCTAGTGCATGATTTTTTTTTATGATGCAACTAGCTGTTATCTAACTGGTGTTTATTACAAAATTTACACTAATAAAAATACTTTTTTAGGTATAAGCAATCTTAGTATGACTGATATAATTAATTACAATTTCAAATTGCTGTAAAGTATATTAATTATTACTCAAATTTTACTCCCAAGTTGTGTAGGATATATACACTATGTACTAGAGGGTTAAGGTATACATATACAATTGAGATGATTGTCTTTAATTTTTATGTTATAATTTCAAACTTTCTGGCTGTGTATCAGAATTAAAAATTATGCATTTTTGTTTATAAACTTTTTTTTCCGTAAATATTTTAATTAGCTAATTTCAATTAAAATGACTAATTAGGGCATTATTAGAACGGACATAAATAAACTTATAATTAACTTAGAGGAATGATTTTTATCGCAAATAAAAGATATTATATTGACGCATGTTTTCATAATAAATTGTGAATTTGGCTTCAATATTTATTTAATTATAAGTTTTTAAGTAAAAAGTTTGAAAAATACTTAGCTTTAGTGAAAAAATTAAGATTAAAATATGTATAAAAAATTTGTTTATAACAATATATATTATATTCTAGTTGGAAACACATTCATAACTATTGTTTGCAAAACAAAATTAGAATTTTCTAAATCGGACCATTTATAATGAAGTCATGACCGTTGACGTAAAGTCATATAACACCAAAATGTCTACTTATTAATCTGATACAAAACAGACTCAAACAAACTTCACTGTAATTTAAAAAAGTAATTTGAGTCTCAGGAAGAAAATGGTATCATTTTAATGGTAATGAATTCGGGAATATTAAAAAAAAAACAAAAAGAAAACACGCCGACTTGAGTCAAATTTTGCAATTTCTAATGTATATGTATACCTTAAACTTAAGTGTAGTGGTTGGAAAAAATATTTAACATGAACCGAAAAAAGTTTAGACGCCGAAAAGAGCTCCAGTAATGGTTTATATACCCATTAATAATGGCCAACCATTGTATTAAAATCAACGCAGTTAATTATCTATAAGTACTAAATATATTAATATTATCTAACTTCATTTAGTGTCAGAATGCAATTAATACACACTTATTAATTATTAATGCTAGTTAACTATTTATGAGATTTAAAAACATGTTTAAACAGCTGTATAATTATGTAATTATATACAAAACTAAAGACAGATAAGTTATTTTGTTGTTTTGATTATTAGAGGTTTTGAATTTTGATAAACCACAGAGAATAAGTTATTACTTCGAAATATAGTTGCCTTATTGATACATCACTAAAGTTGATAATACACTGATCTTTATGTGTTATTTAGTTTGAAAATTAAATCATTTAACTTTTTCTAACGTTTTCTCTCATAAAAAATTAAAATTTGTGAAACAATACCCTACAATAATGTAATATTATTTACGATAATTTAGTACTTTAAAAAAAAAAAAAACATTATAAACTACGCGAATATTCCAACAGAAAACTGTTTTCCTCACGTATTTATTTTTGAATGATCCTGTATGTGCCAAATCTTAGCACTTTACTAAATTCAATTAAAAAATTTAATAAAAAAAAAGCCAAAAAAACCCCAAAAATATTTGTAATGATAATTATTAGTTATATCTAATTTAATTTATTCAATTATTATTAATTATTTTTACTATGGTATTAGTTGTTTAAAACTAAGGTTTTTCAAAATTAAAAAAAAAATCATAATTTTTCAATAACTCCTTATTCTAATTTTTGTCAATTTTCTCTAAAAGTTCATTTTACATTTAAAGTAGTCCGACGGAATCTCAAATATTTGGCATTTATAAGTTGATTTTATAATTTATACAGATAATCCAGATATCGCTTTTTCAACATAGGAGATATTAAAATCTATTGAACGATTAATATTAATGTAATCTAGTGTATTTACATAAATTTTTTTTTAAAGTAGTAACTTTTAGGTATCTCAAGCTTTTTTTTCTATAATTTTTCAATTCAATGTCATTAAATATCAAATATTACGACAAACAGCACAAAATCGATTCTCCAACGTCGGTATAAAAACATCTTAAGTGAATTTCTTGAAGCAAAGTTATTTCTAATAACGCTTCATAAGTATTTTAGTGAGGAGTTTTTACTATGATTACTACCTTATAAAATTTTATTATAAATACTATGAAAAGTTGACATTTAAAGAAAATCAAGTATAGTTTGTTTATTCAACTCAAAACACAAATTTGTGTTTGCCTATTCGATTCATCCAACAAAAATTACTTTTAGTTAGTAGTTGGTTGAAAACTAAGTTAAATCCATATTTTCCTTAATATCGGAATTTAAGTTATTCGATTATTGTAATGTAATTACTTTTTACTTACATATACATATAATTTTCTCATTATGGATTTTATGATTTAAATAAGTTGAGGTCATAAAGTAAAAACTATTTTCGGGTATAAACATATATATTTTAACAATCAGTGGAATATTCTGTTATCAACTAATGATTATCGTATTTACGGCTTTTTAATGTTTATTATAAAATTATATTTGAAGTAAAATAATTTATGACGTATACGTTTAATTATGTAGTAATTTTAGTGTTGCGTAGCGTAACAAAAATTATGTGATACACTTAACATCATCCCTAATGCCTAAAAAGCTTTAAAGGATAACTAGCCAATGTCAGATAAAAAATCATACTATTGATGCTATAACGAGTTCAAAGTAATATTTGAACTCTTTATAGCATGTTTTGTGACATTTTTGTGACGATGCCCTTTTTCTCTTTATGCAAAACAAAATTAATAAATGATATACCAATTTAAAGGTTAAAACCTCCTCTTATGGCGAATTAACAATTGCACATTGTATTATTTGTTTGAAAGACGAAGTTATACGTCTAAAAAAAGCAGAAATAGTTCAAAATGTTGGGAAGTTGTGATAGTATAGAGCAGATGGCAGCACTATATAAAAGAGAAAATCACAATTTAAGCACACTGAAGAATCCTAAGGAACCTTATATATCTCAGTAACAAAATAAATCTTCGATTAAATTATAAAAAAGTAATCCCTCTAAGCAATGTTAAATTCGCCTTCACTAGTGCTATAGTAATGTTATCTTGCCTCCGTATTCATCACTGTAATATTTAGTTTATTCCTCTCCTTTTATCCATGATTGGAAAGAAAATTTGGATTTCACCGAAAGTTTAAAAATGATATAAAAAAGTTAAATATTATTCAGTTTTATCAGACGATGTTATTTTTTAAGGTTAAGAGTTCAAAATCAAGAAAAATATCACCTGGATTTTTTAAAATTTAATTTGAAATAAATATGCTACTGTATAATTTACTTCAACCACCTTATAAATATTTTTTCTCATTTACACTAAGGCCCATTTAAGGAATGACATAGAAGCTCCACAATTAAATGTCATAATGAAGAGAGAATTTCATAATTGACAATTGTTTTTATTCAAATGTTTTATCAATTGTTTTTATGAATTGCCTCAATTGTTTTTATGAATAAATCAAATCGTTATAATTCAATAATTCCTTGAAGTATACCTGTGATAAAAACACATTCAAACCCTACTGTATTAAAAAGAATTACGATATGAAGGAATTTAAAAAACTATATTTCCTTTGTACTTGTTTATTATGTCTTCTGCTCAATTAATACAAGAAAAGAGTGAAAGCAAAAAAAAATAATAATAATAATAATAATAATAAATGTACGAAAACGATTATATTTAATCCAGAATACTCTTAAGTGGTTTATTAGTTAGCTAAAGATTTATTAATTTACTAAAAGAATGAATAATAGGAATTCTCCCGCAGAGACAATGTACCTGTGAATTTTTTTATCGATGCAATTCGCTTACAGAAATATAGTTTAATTCTTATACGGATATTGATTAAGTAACGCATATCAAGAATTCTAATTTTAATTTACGAGTATTTCTCTAGAGTTACTTTTCATTCAAAATAAGTTACTGTATAATAAATTATAATTTATTAAAATCTTCAAGCTTTTTCCAAATTTTGAAAATTTTAAAAAGCTTGTATAACAATTTAATTAAGGAAAAAATAAAATAACTTAATTTAAATCTTCGAAGAGCCATGATACATTTTTTCTCAAGAACATGACTTGTAACTTTACAATTAATAACACACAATTTTGATAACTGTGAAATAGGTATGGAATGTACGCAACCTATCTCTTGTTGTTTTTGTTGAATTGTTAAGAGAGTATAGAAGCTCTTTTGAAAACCAAGTTACAAGTTTGAAATATTCAAAGCTTAGAATTTCGTGGTCAGGAGTTGTTCCATTTCATATTTTTGACCTAAAATTAAAAGGCGAAAATTTAATTTTATTCTTAATATAGTATGAGACCACCGTTATTGAGTGTTACAGACTTTATATAGTCGATAGAGTGTTGTTTTACTGATATAGTATTGAGTGTTACTTTACTGAATATAGTGTAAAGCTATCGTTATTGATGTTTAAAGACTTTACTGAATCTAGTGTGAGTGTAGAGCTAAGTTGCATAATAATATTTTTCAAGGTCTATATCACTGCATGTCTTTGATTATTAAATCATAATGTCATGAGTATTGTATTAAATGTCATGAGTATTGAATGAGTATTGAATCATATTATTAGGAATCTTAGTAAATGGTACATGGAAATTTCAGGACTTTTTCTCCTGTAAATATATATAATATCAGAATGGATTTAAAAACCTAAGATCATTAATTAAAACTGAAAGCAATATTAATATAAAAAGTTGAAATTGTACTGAAGAAACCTATTGATATTTTTGGCATCTTCACATGAATCATCAGATTCTAATTTTAGCAATGTCCACAAAAAATCCAAACCCAAATAACACCACAGTGTTTAGTGGTTGGAATTAAGCATAAAGAATTTATTTCCTTATGAAACCTTACAAATCAATATAAAATAATATTATGCATCGTTCTTCTGTAATACTCTTATGAAATATGTAAACTAATATGTAAACTTAAAATATTGAGAACTTAAACTATTTATCTCCATATTTATTGAATGTTACCCATTATTAAGTGATACGCACTATTTTAAGTAAATATATATAATTTCTAAAATGTCATAAAAATTATTTATAATTAAGATGTATGATATATATCAGATTATAACACTTTTCAAGATTCACATAACTGGATACAATTACCTATTGCTTTTCAACATGACTTATTGATCATTCTTTTTAAATATGTTACCATAACATATATATACAATTCAAAATATTATCCAAGTGTTTATTGAGTGCTTAAGCCCTATAGAGTACCAAGGAGTGATATATCTTCAGAATATATACGAAAATGCGGATCATGTAATTAAATTAATTTAGGAGATACGGGATATTTTAATTTTTTTTATTCCAAAACTTATTCAAGAAATAGGAACACAAGATCATATACGGAGTACATCATTAACAATTTGAAGTGTACAACCAACCATGGATTATGTAGAGATTAGAATGTCATCGACGCTGACATTGATAAGTTAAAGTGAAACGCGACCATATAAATGACCAATTACATAGTCCTCTTGCATGGCATTATAAAGTCATCTATCACTACTCTTTCTCATATGTTTTATAATTGAATTATTTAAGAATATTGAGGTAAGTTTCTCACAGAGGAAAGTTAGCCCAAGGAGAATTTGTTGAAATCTTTACGGGTACACATCATTGAATTGTTCATATTCCTGTCCTTTTTCCATATTCATTGTTCATATTCCTGTCATATCCTGTTTCCTTTCTTACGTTAACAATTAAGTAACTGTCGTAGAACCAGTTACTATTTTCAAATTTCTGAAGAGTTGTCTACGTTTACCTTGTTATAACACTTCATGGAATCAACAAAAGTTTTTAAAAACTGGCCACTATCAAAATATCATTCTTAATGATATTTTGATAGTGGCTAGTTTCCTAAAGATTTTGTTTCTAACCACTGATTTGATGAAATGGTGACATGATAGTTAATAGGGGTAAATAAAAGATGGAATTGGTGGTACATTTACCATTGATTGAGCAGCAGGATGACCCTGGGTCAGCAATGGTGGATGAGATATTTATATTCAATTTTAGCAGCATTTTAAGTCTGTATTGAATATAACGAAGACAATTATTATAGTTTTTAATTTTTTTAAGACGTGCATTTTGATTTACTTCATAATTTAAGAATTTTCAGCTACTTTATGTGTTCCGTATAACAGTGCATTGTAAAATATAATATACAAAGAAAATATCCCTTCTAATTACTTTTATAAATATTTGGTACATTATGTTTTTGTACTCTCAAAGAAAATTTGTAAAATCTTATTAATTACGTTAAAAACTTGTACCTATAATTTACTATTTTACATTGTGTCCTCTAAAATGTTTTGCATTTTGAGGATAAACCATATTTCTAACATAAAAATATGCCTTTTTAATTGCAAAAGTATTCAATTAGTACAAAAAAAAAAAAAAAAAAAAAAAAAAAAAAAAAAAAAAAAAGACGCTATAAAACATAAATTGGGTTATTTATTTTTATTTGGAATTTAATTTTGTTAGAAAATTGATGGCATGAAAAATGAAAAAATACTTGATAAAATATAAATTACGTATTTAAATATGCTAGGTTGGTTTTAATTTAATAATTTTTTTTTTTCTTTTGAAAAAAAAACAAAAAACAAACACGATTTGAAATGTTATTTTACTTAACTAATTGAATTTGGCCGCTTTTATAGATCTTATTTATCACTAAGACTGACTAACATAAAGGGAAAATAAAACTTGACTCTTTTTAAAGCTCTGATGAGTTTATATAACAGATGCAGAGTACAATTAAGTGTAACTATTGAAAAAGTTAAGGTATTGGATATAACCAAACATAGCTTTTAAAGATATCATACATTTTTAATGTTACATGCATAACTTGATAAAATATAAATTTATTGACCTAATTGAAAAATCTCAGGCATAAAATCGCTGAAAAAAAATTTGTTTATAAATACATAAAAAAGCTTATGAAAACATGCTCGCAATAAATGCACTAACTTTTTTTTTTTTTAAATGAGTGATCGAAATGTTTTTCTTTTCAACTACTTACTTACTTACTTACTAATTAAAAGTTTGGGGTACTCCTACTATTTTTAAACCTAATATGTGATTGTCCTACGTTTTCACTTTTAGTCGGCTTAACAGTAAATTTGTAAAAGGAATTTTTTTATGGTTTAGTGTACACATTGAAACTATTTTTTTTCACTTAGAACATTTATTTAAAGCATGTTTATTTAAAAAAAAAATTGTAATTATACATATTTTGTTTTCTACTGTTTAGTCTTAAATGCATTTTATATCAAGAACATTTTATTTATCAGTTATAATGAATAGTAATTCCACATCTATAACAAGCTTACATACTAATAATTTGGATATAGGATAATTTTTTTTTTATCATGGCAACAAATTTTCCTTTCACCTTTCACGCAATGCATCCGTATTGCAGAAAGCTCTACTAATCAGGTTTTCAGAAGTGCCATCTATCGATCAATATAAACGAAATAATTATTATCAATTATTAACATTTACTGGTATGTAATGATTATTGTTGAACTCATACCAAGTTTCAAGTTAATAGGTCGTTAAAGAGTAGGATAAAATATAGTTTCAAGAAGTTAAATTTGAAAAATACATCAGACAGAGTGACCTAAAAGAAAGCATGCAAAAATGTTAATGATACTCGAAGCATAAGATTTTGGCTTGGCAACATCCACTTCGACGAAAATGATTGACCGTTCTGATTATGAATGGATATCCTTCGAAGCATTGACAGGGACTTACAGAGAGCATCTCCTAGCATAACAATGATGGTTCGTTATGGTATCGTTGTGAAAGTATGACATATTTCATAGATGTGAAATACCATGGTATCATAGGAGTGATAAGTCATAATCGCGGAATACGACTAACTGTGTGATGATCAGGTAGAATTTAATGCTATCATAGAGGTGGCATGCTATGGTATCATAGTGATGATAAGCCATGATATCATAATGGTAGAATGTGACTTACCGTGTGAGTGGTTTCTTCTTCCTCAGGCAGACCTTGCAGCATACCATGACGACCACAGCAAGCATCAACCCTCCGGCTACCCCAGCAAGAAGAACGTACACAGTGATATGCTTATCAACTGTGAGCGAATTCTGGGGGGTCACCGGCTGAGGCTAAAAAAGAAACACGAATTGGTATTATGAACAGAGATAGTAACATTGCACTTTCATGTGAATAAGCCAGGTTCGATCTCTTTGGTGAATTTCAGTGCTATGCTAATCAAGTCGTAGCAGTTATGAATTAATGATTTGTGTGATATTCAGTGTGAGAGGAATAAATGAGCCTTACAAAAAATATCTATTGTAGTGTCTTTCTGACTGGGTGTCTGCTGGGAGTTATTTTAAGGGGATATCTTGATATTTCATTTCGCATACGTGACGCCGACCAAACGATATAGTGGTTAGTGTGCTAGCTTCTAGACAGCGAGGTTGCGGGTTCGAATCCCGTGTAAGGCATGGGTGTTTGTAAATGTATGTTGACTTGTCAAATGACGAATTTTTCGGCACATTATAGCCCTCGTGTTGCTGACGGTGCCAGATAATCTGAAAACAACCAACCTCCTCCTCCCCTCCCCCCAAAAAAAAATATCACTATGAAGTCTAACAATGGAGGTGATACAATTTATCGAAATACCATCGTTAATGTATAGATAAGCACTAGAAGAAATACTGAAAAATAAAGACAGTGCAATACAAACTATGCTAGTTAGCTATGGAATAGTGTTTTAGTTGGTTGGTTTGTACGCTCAACGACCTATTTTTATACACAATGACGGCTAATAAGCTTAACCTACAGCTTAACGTGGATTTTGAACCACAACGAACATCCATGCCTAACCAAGATTCGAACTCTTCACCTTTGGCATGCAAGGCCAGAGCGCTAATTCCACATGCTAATTTCACGTGGTTTCCCAGTACAGCAATCAGGTAAAGTGCTATAAAGTCAGACCACCAAATACAGCTAAATTAAAATAACTTATCTACAAATTTCTAGAAAAGTATAAACACGATTATAAAATAAGTTCATACTTAAGTTTTAGGCCTCTTTCACCCTGTGCAGTCATGGATGCAAGTGCGGGTTCGCAAAAAGTTTTACTTGGAGTATTTTGAGTGGAGCTTTTCACACGGTGCGGAGAACGGTCCGCAACTTTTAAACCTCGTTAAACTTTTCGTGCGAGCCCGCAGAAGTCTGTATATCTCCGAAATTTCCATCGAAAAATTCAGTTTGAATTAACTAATTATATGTTTATTTGTAATTTAAATTGTATAATGTGGAACAAAAACATACTGGGATCTAACTCATCTATGATATAATTGAATTTTAACTTAATTTTGAATCTTGAGGTTTTTATAAAATGTTGGTAATTTTAAATAATTTCAAAGCAAAATTGTATAAAAAAAATTCTTCAGTTAAATTTTCAATTCTAGTCGATTTCTTATATCAAATAATTGTGTATCGTTTGTCGTTAAATTTTAAATAAATTACAAATTAAATTATGATTGGATCAGGATTATATCCTTTAGTAAGTAATACGTTAGTTTTCTAACACCTGTTAAGTGTGAAAAAGTATAAATAAATTAAAAAGTTTAGGAAATTTTTTCCAAAGTATAGTAGTATTGAAACTTTTTTCTAAAACATAACATCGGCTTTGAGTGAAAAGGTTCAAACTCCACTTTAAGTTTCAAACCACTTTTCGTTATTTTGGAAACAGGAAGAGATTCCCACATCGGTAAGTAAAAACTGCCGACTATATATTAATACTGCTAATCAGTACTGGTATTATCTTAGCTGTTTGTTCAACTACAATGCCGGCCTAAGATCAAAATGCTGTGTGTGCAAGAATGAGTTTTGGAGCCTTTTACAATGAAAATGGGTGTAAAAACACCCTTCGATAATGGTATGGGTGCTCTATAACTAAAATTTGCAGGAACTTAATACTTGAATTTGGCATTTTAAAGGGGTTAAAAACTAAAACTAATAAGTAGTAATAAATAGTAAAGTATTTAGTTCTGTTATGAGCAAGCTCCTAAATTATCTTTTTCTGTTCATAGTTTTGTCAGAAAATAAGACATTGTTTTCATTACAACAAGAGTTTTGATTTAATATTCATGGAAAAAAATAATCTAAAAAAACATATTACAGAAAATTGATTAAAATAACTTGCATTACATCACCTAGCAGTGAACTTTCCTAGCTTTAGTAGCGGAAAATGTTTTTATTAGTTTATATTTTTATCATATCATATTATTTTTAAAAAATATTTTTCTTATTTTACCTCCCCTCTCAAAATCACATGTGTGCGATCACGCAAGCCTTAAGCCCCAATTTATAGGATGATCCAACAAAAGCCTATTTCTCCATTTCCTTCTAGAATGAAGGAGATATAATAACCTTAACCTTCTTTTATCCATACTTAATAAAGTATAACTTAAAAAATAACTAAATACTTTTAATCAACGCTTATCCAGATACTACATCCACTGGGTGAAAATAATAATCAAACTCTTCAAAGATGCGGGCGAAACAATATGGGCTCGTGTGAAAAGGCAAGCGTTTGCGTGTCCGCACTCTCATCCGCGTTCGCACCGTGTGAAAGAGGCTTTAGTAACGTAAAGAGAAGACCGAAGTGTCAAACTCGGGCCAAGAAACCTAATGTTAAGTCAAACTAAAAGGATTTAATGTTAACTAGCATTTAAACAATAACGGAAAAGTTATTCATATCTGCAATTTTTTATACACTTAACTAGAGTAAAAGAGCAAAGTTGCAAAATATAGCTAAAAAGAAAACGGAAAATAAAAGCCCGAGAGACTCGCGGTGGTGATCGTACTATCAAGAAATCATTAGACAAATAAGTTGCTGCTTGAGAAATTTTTTTTTTAAAAGTTAAAATGTCAAAAAAGAAATTTATTACAATCTCTAAAAGTCTAAGCGAATTTACTTGCATTCCGATTTCAACCTGGCAAAATTGTATAATATCTACAATAATTCTTTTGGAGTAGCGTTACAAGTGAAAAAGTTTATGTTTCGTGGGGTATTTAGAGAATTTAACTTTTGTTTTCTCATGAACCAAATGAAGAAAGCTAAGCTCACTAATTAAAAATATGGTAACAGAATATAGTTAATTGTCATTCTTGTAAAATAAAAAATACTATGCTTTTGTCTTTTTTAGAATTTATTGTTCATTTCCTATTTTGTAAAATTCCATGTTTTTGGTTAAGTCAAAATACTATCCTGCATAACAAAGTAAAAATGAATATAGTGGCTAGGCACATTCATATTTTAATGTCACTTACCTAAATACAAACTATATCTCTATCAAGAACTGCTTTCAAGTATTGATTTTAAACACAAAGTGAAAAATAATAATAAATATTTACTGGTGTTAAGTGTAAAGTAAATTAGACAACAGTTTTTAGCGTTTTCTCAACAATTTTTAATATATACTTGTTTGCTTTTACATGGCAAATCCTCAATTGTGCATTTCACCCAGCTAATATGAAAGAAATATCTTGCACAGTTTAAATGAGAGCAATCACTAACGTAAATAGACTTATCTCAAAAAATGCAAAAGTAAACAATTTAAAGACTATTAATTACAATTTATTATTTAATAGCGAAGTCTGCTATAAGTAATTTAAACAAAATACAATACAAGCTAATCTTTACGCTTTTAGAAAAAGCTTAGTAATAAGGGTTTTTCGAAAAAGAAAAAAAAAAGGCGAGTTATAGTAGAAAATTAATAAATACTTAAAAAAAATTCTTTTTTAAAAATCATGATTGTTTGTGACTCAAAATAACATCAAAATTAATATTGTATTACATTTTTTATAATATAAAAAATAATGCTTTCGGAACGCTTTGTGCAGTAATATTAGTATGCTTCAAATTTAGTCTCTAATTTTTCTTTATTCAGAGTCAAATTAGTTTATTTTAATTTATGTAATTTATCATTGAATACTAACAAATATATGTAACAAATTTTAAAAAAAAAAAGATATTTTGTAAATAAGAATGTAGTTAGCCATAAATCTAGATATCTTTTAAATGTTTTCCTTCATTTCCTGATTTATTCTTAAAGTACAGTTAAAAGTCCGTTTCCTCATAATATAGCCTGATCCAAACAACCACCCTAGAAGAAAAATCTGCTTAACTTGACATTTTTCTCGATTCTCCATACCTAAGGGGTTTTATTCTTTTCAAGCGGATCAGTTTCCTTTAAAAAGACATCCCCTTGATACTCGAATTACTCTCAGTAATCTTGATCTAATGATGATACGGAGCAGCCAAGTCGTCGTGTAGCAATATCCAAACCTTTGTGTCAAACTTCCCTTCAAACTCCTTTAGAAAAGACCCACTAAAACTCCTTTTGTTACAGGTAAAGAATTAAGTCTCAAAGCTGTACAGGCAGATTTTGGCTTTTGAATATTGAAAATTCATATTTCTTACGTATCCATAGCTCGACCTTAGACCTGATAAAACGTGTTGCGGATTTATTTGAAATAAAATATCTGTACCGCAAAGATAAAAAAAATTTACTTTATCTCCATTTTTTTCAGTGGTCGTCTTCTTCAGGTGGAGATTGCGATATTATGTATGTTTCATATTCATTTAAAAGGTGTGCAACAGGTTCAGTTTATAATTGTTCATACAAGGTTATAGTTTTTCAAATAGTATTATAATTGTTCATTCAAAGCTATGATTGTTCATATAGGATTATGATTGTTTATACTAGGTTATGAGTGGTCATACAGGTTCATAATTGTTCATGCAAGGTTATGATTGTTCATGTAAAGTTATGATTGTTAACTCGAAATTATGATTGTTCATAAAAGGTTATGCTTGCTCCTATCATGTTATGATCGTTTATGCAAAGTTATGATTGTTTTATGCAAGATTTCATAACTGTTAATATTTATTCTTAAAGCAACAGTATTTAAAAGTTTGCCGTTTTTTAAATTTGGCCAGTTCTCCCATATAGTTAAGAAAAATGGAAATAGTGTACTTTACGTCTTTAGAACATATATGCAGTAAATTACAGCTTACTTGATTTCTGGCATGACTGTCACAAAACACATGCGCATTTTGTTCTTAGTTATTGAAATATGCTTATTACCTGAACAAATGTTACACAAATCTTAGTAAAAAAAATAGTTTCTGATGTATTATAAACAAGTATGTTAAATCCTGAAATGTCATCACCTTTTAAAATAATAAGCGTACAAAGATTTTGAGCAGATTGTAGTTAAAATAATATCATGTTCAATTTTCAGGTTATCAACAGTATAAATGAATATAAATGTATTGAATGAATAGTTGTAAATGTATTGAATGAATGAATATAAATGTATATTCGTGTATTTAAATTCTAAGAAATCAATTTCAATTTCATTCGAAGAAGAAATAGCACATCGCAAAATAACACTAAATTCAAAGTAAGGTAACAAAAAAAAAAAAAAAAAAAAGAAGAAAAAAAAAAAAAAGATTTTATTTAAATTTATTCAAAGGCTTTCAAAATATTCACTGCATTTTCTCTACCAAATTTAATAGTACTATATTCAAGAAATGTATTATTATTTGAACGCTACATATCCGTCCTTTCACAAATATGGCCAGTCAGTTAAGCCGCTCCGTAACTTCTATTTCTTCGCTCTATTCAGATTAAAAGGTACAAAAGAATTATTTACTGAATGGAAACGCAGTGAATGACGAAGTTGCATCACCGTACCACGAAACTGGAAATTTCTTTCGACACGTTTTGAAGTAAAACAAATATAACTTGAATTTTATTTCAATGAACTGTTTATCGAAAAGGAAATAAAGCGTCTGTCAACAAGTTTCCCGAAACATTTCAAAAGCACTTTTTCTCACCGGAAAGAAATTCAATCACACTTCGAGTACTGTAAAATTGGCCTTTTCTTTTCATTCAGATATGAAGCGGGAATTTTGGAAAAAAATATGTCTTATTGCTGCTCTGTTATTACGAACTTGCTTAGCGTGAATAAAAATAAAGATGTTTTTGCCAATATTTGTAAGCACTATTTCCATCGTTATTTGATAGTAAAATGTTGAATATTTGGATTTTCATACTTTTTGATAAAATTTTAAAGTTTGTTACGACATATCCAGATTTATTACATATTTATGTTATGAAGTAAGTTAAGTTCCAGTAATATCTCAGATTGCCTTTCAAAATCTGTTTTTAAAATTGGTAGACACGATGGCGAAATAAGATAAAGTCTGGTCTCGTTTGTTGAATCTTCTGGTGTAAGTTTCTTATGTTTGAATTCACACTAGAAGCAAATGGTCATCATACATCTAGTGGAAGAATCAAGCCCCCATTCTACTTTGAAATTTGAGGTATCTAATAATAGCTTGAGTATGCTCCCAGAACAGAAATTGCACACTAAAAATTAAAATCCTGATGTTGATACAGTATATGAACACTAAACTAAACAATATCGCTCATGTTGTCTTTGAAATTTGAGGCAGAAATTGCACACTAACAATTAAAGTCCTGATGTTGATACAGTATGTGAACATTAAACTAAACGGCATCTCTTATGTTGTCTTTGCGTATGAGAGTTACTACCTTAGAACGCACGATTATGATGCACTTTTCAAAGTAAGAGTACTATTTGTTGAATATCCGGTAATAAACAAATGTTACATTAATCTAGAATTATTCCTTTTCATTCAACTGGAGCACATTAATTTTGATTTGTAGAAAAGCCTTTAACGAAATTAAAGCATTATTCATTTTTAATATAAATAAAATTCAAAGGATTTAATAACACCCCACATCAATAGTTCTATTGAATTCTTTATTTCTCGATTTGTTAGAGAAGTTAAAATACGTTCCCGCGTATATTGTTTGATCATTAAAACAAGAACCTTATAAAAATATGCTCAGCTAAATTTATCCCATGATTCAGTTCCCAAGTGATCTTCAGTTTGTATCGCACTATTTAGGGAGAAGATCCCGTACGATCCCTATAATAATTGGACATATAAAACTTATAATATAAGTCAGGGACTTAAATACCAACCTCCAACCTCTTAAGATGTCGCAAACCCATGTTCTTCCAAATATCACCAGCACAGAGAAGTCCAGCGTCATTTAGTTATATAATAAATGAAAACCTCTTCTTTGATCAGAATATTTATCAGACAATTACACAACCTATCTCTTGTATACAACTTAAAGCACTTCGTCTCAATTTAATTTTAAAATTATCTTGATCTATAAGTCTTTTAAAATCCTATTTATAACAACTACCATCAACACATGATAAACATAATCAAGGAAAAGTTGTACGTCCCTGAAAAATTACTAGAAAGAATCCTGAAGTTTCGTCTGTAATATATTTTGCTTCGTCTATAAAAAGCATCCAGAAACTTCTTTAATTGAAAGAGCATATAACACACAAACACGACATTCCTTAACATTGAGAAGGTATAATCTTTCTTATGTTTCTGAAAAGCTAAAACAGTTTTCAGAAACAGTAAGCTCTCCAAAAAATTTAAATTCTGAAGGAGCATGTCTTCTAACCCAAATTTCAGCCAAAAGATGGCATTTTTCGGGAAAATTACTAGAGAGTACCTTAAAGCCTCATCTATGATACATTTTGACTCATGTATAAAATCCATGCTGAGACTTATAATTTGTAGACCAAATATAAATGTGTAAACCAACAATAGGCTCAAGGTCCAACAGGGTTAGTTCAAACAAATATGAAACACCGAATTTACAAGCATTTAAGACACAAACATAAAATTTCTTAAAATTTAGAAAGTCTAAATCCTTCTCATGTATCTGAAAAGCCAAATTCGGTAATCCTAGTTAAAATTTCCAATTTTATACAAATACAAATGTTAAGATCAACAACAGGCTCAAGGCCCAACAGGGTTGGTCGAATGAATATATATAAAGATTGAGTATTTCTTCGAGCACCGATTTCAGACTGCTGCAATTTCGTCCCATCGGAACGCTTTACAAATACAATAACTTCTGAATGAAGGAACGTGACATAATGCAAACAAAACCATTCTTCCCGCGCATCGAATGAAGAATGAATGAAACTATATCATTTCATTCCCCGCTTTCTCCAATCAACAATCGAGTCCCCAGTCAAATTATAATCCCTTGACTGAGCTGCTTACCACAACGGGTCAAAAAAAGCACCCCACAACTTTCAAAAAAGTGTCAAAAGACCCTCAAAATAAACCCAAGTTGCTGCCAATGACCAACCTCTCCCCACTACTCTCAAACTCAGCTTCCATCTACTCACCCTGACGTCATCGGTGACGTCAATAGGGATCGTCAGGCGTTTTCTGTAACGATCGGGTTACTGACGTCATTCCGAACCACTGATATATGCGGTGAAAGAAAGGCACCGTCGGCGGAAGTGAGCCCGACATCAACAAAAACCACTACTTGTCCGCGTGGGGATGAATGAAATTACAAATCAAACCCCGCTGACAGGCATGACACTTTTATTAAGACCCAAACCGGAAGGCTTTTGGTGAGCTTGGGAGGCACAATTTGCACATGAAAAGCTTGTCAGGATAGCCAGAGGGCTCGACGGGAGATTGAATGTCAATAGCTCCCGAATCAATAAATCGTTTTCTTTCGATAGTTCGTTGTCCTTTTCAAATTTGCATTGAAATCGCCTTCGACTTTCAGAGCGCTTACCACAGAAAATGTGCCCTATAATTTTTTGGATCTAACAATGTCAGGTGAATAACAGTCAAAAAAAGAAAGATCTATATCCAAATTTTAACATTTTTTTAAAGTCATATTTTTTGGTTATTCAGAAAAGTGCGCTGATTTCATGTGCCTCACTCAGAAATTCTATAAAAAGTGTTATCGTACTGTTAAAAAAGGATAATGAGAAGTTTAAGAAAGAACTTTGTAGTCGAAGTCATAGAATTTAACATTTGAAAAAGATCTAAAATGTTCAAAAGTTGGACTCCCAAACTTTGAAATGACATAACTGTGTAATAGTGAGAAACAGGATGAGGAGACAAGTGGTATGTTGGGTAGACAGGTATGGAATCTCAAATGCACTGGATTGCAAAATAGGTTGCAATATTGAAATGTGGCAACAAATTGTTTTAAAATCTGAATATAGTGGAATTAGTATATCATTTCCCTCATGAAAAAGACTCCATGGTCCCTTAACAGGATAGTGCAGCCCAAAGAATACCTTTGCAGACTATAGTGATTTTGCAAGATACACAGAAGAGTTTTGAGCACCCCATATCCCCCGTTTTGTTCAATGACATATCCGTTCAAATGAAAATCGGCCTCATCAGTGTAAATTTACTCTTTCTTATCAATCTCTATACCTGTCTATTAGGGTGCGTCTTATTTTCGAAGGTTTTAATTTTTTACGGGACACCCTCTCATTGTGTTTCATTTGATGAGAAAAAAATTCACAATTTTTTTTATTACAATCAAATGGTATTTAAAGGTTACTACCAGCTCTGCAAAATCTTACAAATTTAACATTGCAATTAATGTGTTTCATGTATTTATTAGAATATTTAATAGTTCAGCCAGTAGTCATTGAATCATTATATATATTATGCTTCAAGTAGCTTATATGGATTTTAGTTCAAGTAACTCATATCAATTTAGTAGTAAAATATCAATTTTAACTAAAGAACAAAAATTTGAAAAAATACCAAAGTTGATATTTTGAAAATATTTCTTTAATTGATTGGTTTAAGCAATCATTACTTTATTCCCCCCCCCCCCCCCCTTCTTTTTAATTACAATTGCCGACCTTGTTTTTGTAATTAAAAAACTACACCATACTCTGTAAAACTGCATTAACTGTAACCATTTAACTGTTTTCTTAACTGTAAATGCAACTATTTCATTGTTTATGTAACTTTCTTCTGATGCAACTGCATATGGATTTCCTTTGCTTACTAATTATTTTAATCAGCTGCTGTTCGTTAAAACAGGTATCAAACTGATGTATTTTAATCTTTCTCACTCTATATTTGTGAGATTAGTTGAAATTATCTACAAGTTTTCTAAATTACAAATTTCATCATGGCTACACTTCATTGTCTTCAATGACAAAACCAAATATAATAAATCAAACAATGATATGCCTCATAGGCCAAATATCATCCTCACTGAATAATAGAAAACTTCCATCCAAAAAAAACCCCCATCCCTCTATTTTTTTTTATTTCAAGCAGATTTTGAAGAAAAACATTAGAAATACTTGTCATTCAACAGTTATACCTGCCATGAAGAAGTATGCTAAAGTACGAATACCAACGAAATTAAAACAACTTGTAGTTTTTCAAATATAATTATTTTTTTTCGCGATTGGGAAAACTTGAAGAATTTAAGCAGTTAGTGTGTACAGTAGAGTTCGGAAATATTGATCAAAATAAATATCGATACTATATCGTTGCATAGAAAAAAATATCGATAAAATATAGATACATGCTTTTTTTTATTTGATTTTCAATTTTGCCAGAAACAAAGTTTTTCGAGGCAAATTTCTACTTTTTATGATTGCTTTTTGGTAAGGTGACTACTTTTTCAACTGAAATGGATCTATTACAAAAAGGAAAAGGGAAAAAAAATTATATTTTCGCTTAATTAGTGCAGTGATTTTAAGAAAAATTTAGTTAATTTTCAATAGTTTTTAAGTGCGTGGAAAATATTGAATATTTGTGCCATTTTAACTGTTTCTCAGCCAAATGCAAACTTTAGTTTTGAAGTTTTTGAAAAGAGAATAAATGAAATCGAAAATACACATGAAACTACAAAACGATCATCAAGAAACTAAAAATGTTTGAAAATATCGATAAATCGGTGACTTTTATCGATATTTTTAATATCGATATTTATTTAGAAATATCGATAAAAATATCGTCGTATCGATATATTGCCGACCTTTAGTGTACAGGCACATCAGGGTTCGTACTCTTTGGGTGAAAAATAAATTAATAGTTTAAAATGGAAAAACTTGATTTTTTTTTCATGATAGTGGTAATTTCAATTACCGGTAGCAACCCCTAAATTTTATTTAAATTCCCCAAAATGTTTACACATATGATTTTTCACTAAAAGGAGGAATTTGAAAGGGTGTCGCGAAAAAAATTAAAAAATCAATTTTTTAGTGACATTTAAGACGCACCCTTCTGTCTATCCAACAAACAAGTGTCTCTTCTCTCTATATCTTATTGTTGCACAGTTATATTCATTCAAAGTTAGGGATTATTTTGTGAAACCCTCTGTGTAGTGTAGAGGTTGGAGATATATCGATATTTTAAACATTTTTAGTTTTTTGGTGATCGTTTTGTAGTTACATGTGTTTTTTTCGATTTTCTTTATTCCCTTTTGAAAAACTTCAAAACTAAAGTTTGGACTTGGCTGAGAGACAGTTAAAATGGAACTTTAACCAAAAAGAAAACATAATGTATTGGAAAGATAAGATCATTTATTAGTAGTCATTAACATAGCGCCGTTTCTGTTGCTAACGTGTGCCTGGAATTTGCATCTAATTTTAAATATTAAAAACATCTCTATCAGCAAAATATGCTGTAAACTACTTTTCAAAATTTTTTCTTTAAAAATAAATGTGAATTTATGCATTGACATCCAAATGTATTTTATTTATTCTGATTCATAATATAATTTATTTACAAAAACAATTTTTATAATTTATTAGTTAAAACAATTTTGGCATGAATTCATGAAAATTAGAAATTTGCCCCGAAAACTTCGTTTCTGTCAAAATTAAAAATCAACTAATAAAAAAAATCATGTATCGATATATCGATATTTTTTTCTATGCAACAATATAGTATCGATATTTATTTAGATCGATATTTCTGACCTATAGTGTAGTGTGTATATACACTATTTAATAAAGGGGAAAAAAATTATGGGGTATAAAAAGCATTTAAAGTAATTATTGAGCGGGATATACCTAATAAAAATTCTAAAGACTATCTTTACATTTCTTACTCATTTAAAATGCGTTCTAATTAGATCTTCAATTCCGCTTCGGATGCTTCGGTAAAAGGGACTCTAATGCAACCGTTATTGGAAATTGCTACCCCACCCCTTTAACTAAAGACGTTTCGTCGATAAACCAAAATTATATCCGGGGACTGTCGTGGTCAGTGGTTTTCTTCCTCCCTAGTGCACGATAGGGACTATTTTTAGAATGATGCCCTGAATGAGAGTGAAATGGCAGAGCAAGGGTAGGTGTTGGGAGACTAAAGCTACAAGTTGACGTTTTGAGATTTACGTTAATGTTACTAGATTACATTTTTATACTATTGTTTTATTTTGATTGTGAAGGAAAAGAAAGAGTAGTTTTTATATGAAAAAAAACTTCAGTTATGCAAGGACTTTTTATTTTAGTTAGGTGACTAAAGGATGAGTCTTGATTTTTTGGTAGATTACACCTAAAACAACTTTGCCAGATTTTTCTCTTAATAAGCGTATAACTTGTAAAATGCATTTTTTGATTTAGACAATTCTTTTTGGGGAATTATTTTTTCACACTTTTGTTGTTATAACAGAAGACATTTAATGTGTTCAACAGAATAGAGATAAGTTTTTACTGGGGCTGTCGGTTATTTTTCATTGGGATTGTTTTTTACGTTGATTATGAAAAAAGAAGGGGAAACTTTTTTATAATAATCAGTTTTACATGGAATTTGTAATCTAGTTTAGGGAAATTGAGATTAGTATTAATTGTTTGGTTCATTTTACACAGAGGAGCCATTCCACCTTCACGTGAAGGACATTAAGACTACTTTTTAAACTATATTTACTAGTAGATCTTTTTCGTATGAATGAAGTTTTAGAAATTGTTATAGTCTGATGGAAGCCCTTGATTAGGGTGATTTTATAAGCACAAGAATTTTGCATAAACTTTTTAAATCCCAAGTTTTTGAATTAAATCTGTCAAGTGCAGGACACACTATTGAACAAGACTTTTCATTGTATGTCCTTCTAACAAAAATTTGTCTGATTATACTATAGTTATGTTACTTCAGCAATTTATATATCTCATAGTTTCATAAAAAATATTCATAAATGTTTTTAGGAGAAAAATTAAACTTATAACCAGGTAATTTTTTATAAACAAATGTCCTGCGTGGAACAATGTCGTCAAGTGTAAAACATTGTGTGATTTTATTTGCCACTTAATAAAACTACTATGCTGTAACCAAGTTCAAGAAGTTTATTTTAATGGGAATGTACTGAGCTATGATTACAATATATATGAACAGACAGAATAACAGCAAATTTGGTAATATTATTGGATTTTTCTTCTTTTAGTATTAAGTAAAAACATGTATAAAAGAGAAACAAAATTTGACTCACATCAACACAAATAGAAATATCAAGTATTTAAATCATAGTATTGTCTTCGTAATATTTTACTACAAGTGTTATAGGTCAAAAATTTGTATGAGCCTGTATTATTAGCAACTAGCTGTGTGGTCCTGCGTTGTGATGTTACTATGCATTGTTTCATGGTTATTATGTACTGTTTCATGGTTATTATGTTTTGTTTCATGGGTTTTCTCTCACATTTTTTTCTCTATGTGATGATTTCCAATGTAGAAGATTGTACTTTTCGTAAGTTAGCTTTCTAAGTTAACAAAATCTTTGACCGATTGGACAGTGTGTATCTCACCTTGGCTCTTCAACTCTTTATCTTTTGACTCGTTATATCACCACCCACTCCGTTCAACACTCCTTTGCTGTGAGACGTACCTAAGTTCTTCCACGAGAAATTTGTTTCCTATGTAGTTTTACGACTACATGTACAGAAGTCTGAAAATGTATTTGTTATTAAATTCGAATGGGGGAATTTAATGGATTCAGATTTAAATTTGATGGGTACTTTTGGTTTTTAAAATATTATAAATATCTATACATATATAGGAGAAAGTGAGTTGGAAGGTCCCTTTCTAATCTTCAATATTTTTTTTAATTTTATTTTTATTTATTTATTTATTTATTTATTTATTTATTCATTATTTTTTTGCCATTTTACTTAAAACCCCTTTTAGAATATAAATTAAATTTTATTATTAATTAATTATATTTAATTAATTTTTATCCAAAATTTAGTCATAATAAACGTCCCATTCACACTGACTTTTTCTATCTTATTAACTGTTATTTTAGCTTGAATCTTTTTCTAGTTATAATGATAAAATTCTTTACTTGAAAACATCTATATTTGAAATGTCCTATATATGATATCACGTGTGAAACAGAATAAAATGTTCTATAATAAATTTCAAAATTGAAATTGGTATTTTATATTTTAAGAAAAGTTTATAGATATTTAGGTCATTTATAAACTTGCATGACAACAAGTTGAACTACTTAGTTCAATACTAATTACATAAAATACTGTAATTTCTGTCACGTGGGGGACATGCATTTGTATTGACTTGAATTCTTAAATAAATACATTTTAAATTGAAGTAAACGCTCTGCAACAATGCATTTAATACAACAAATACTGGAATATTATTCTGAAACAGCAAAAGTGTCTTTAAGTATAACACAAAATAAAATGGAAGCTCATGCAGTCAACACTGTTTCAACAATATGACATTCAGCTAATGGTGGCCATCTTGAAACTAATGTTTCCACTTGAAAACAGTAAAATAATGGAAAAATATTCTTAGCTATATATTATTTAGACTTTTAAAAATGTATTAGGTAGCTTCAATTCCCCCCCCCCTCCCATCCCCACACAAATATTTTTTTCTTCTTGAAGATGTCCTGCCTTCTGGAGAATGGTCCAGAGACATAATACAATTTTGCAAAATTTTGCTATGTATATTATTTAAACCTATAAGTTGCAATTTTCGATTTGGACTATTGTTTATAATGAATTAATTTTTCATATTGGTTGGTATGACAATAGACTATCGCTTTGCAGGTGGGACTTTATCGTCGGCATTGACATAGTTTATTTATAGGTATGTTAAAAAGAATAAATAGCTTTAATATAAAAAAAAAAAAAAAAAAAAAAAAAAAAAACCCAGTTTTGCGTGGAATTGTTTTTCAAGTTTGGTAAAAGTAAGACGAGTATTGATTTTGTTGGGTTAATTTCACATACAGGCTTAACTTAATTTTGCCAGATTTGTCCATAAGCTAATTTATCTATAAGTCTAAACAGCATTTTTTTTTTTTAATTTGAACTGTTGTCTCTGGTGACTTAGTTTTATTTTACACTATTGCTAATATAGCAGTAGATTTTAGCCGTATATATCGGTTTTTATCGGACAGTGGTGGAGAGATATAAATTAATATTGTCTTGAAAGTAAATATAAACTTTTTACTAACGGACTGTTTTAAATATCCTCAAAATATGTTTTTTATAGGGACTAGTTTTGTAGATGGAAAATTTCGTTACGTCTCGAATTAATGAATTCAAAGAAATATTTTTTGATAATGAGCAGACTCTTTGTAAAATTTTGATTCAAATTAAAATAAGTTTCACATGTAATATAAATAGACACCAAATATGCAATATATGCTGTATTTTTAAATCATTTGAAATTTTTAAATCGTTATATTGAGATCTAGTTACTGAGAGTAGTTCGAAGTTTCAAAAGAAAAAAGTTTTCCGGGATGACTTTGAAGGGGAAATTTTCCTGTCATTTGCGTCTAGATTGGGAGATACATGGGGACTTCCCACAAGGCAGCCTAACATTCGTCTAGAAACTATCTGTCAAAATAGCTATTATATCTCCTCATTTTTTTAACAGAGTTTTGCAGAGAGCCCATCAGGGGAATCGCACCCGCGACCTTTCGCATGTCAGGTTGGGATTGTATTGTGAGTTCGGTAGATAAAATGTGTGCAATAGTACTTACGCAAAACGGTACTTACGTTGGTGCGATGTGAAGGTATCATGGCGGAGGACAGTTTTGCTTATGTCCTCTTATAAAAGCACCCTGCATGGAAAGGCCTGATAGTGCGACCACCGACCATTCTACCTGAAAAGAGAAATATGCACATATCATTACTGTCTTAAGCAGTGCTAGAAGTGTGGGTAGACGCGGGTTGACGCGTACCCCTACTTTTCCCCTACTTACCCCTACTTTTCCCCTACTACTTACCCCTACTTACCCATGCGTCCTACTACTTCTAAAACCACTAAAATCCATCCCCCCACTTTTAAAAATACTCATTCCACCTAAAAACTACTAATGAAAAATGACATTAACATTTAAATGTAGTGATACTGAGAAAAATTGATTTATTTTTACATTTGAAAACTTTAGAACTGTTTATGGTGTATATAGCATATTATAAAATTGTATTGTACTACTCTGTATAAAGATATAAGTACTTTTACTAATGAATGCAGTTACATTTGATCAACTTTTAACTTTGGAGGAACTTTCTTTTCAGTTACATTTCCATTCTTGTTTAAAAAAAAGACAAGCTATTTAAAAAACGAAAAAAACAACTTTTTAGAATTCTCTATTAATTTAATTTCATAAAAGTATGCCCCTTTATAAGTATTATTTAAACATAAATAAACAGTTATGTATGTAACATTGCATTATTACTTAACTTTATTTCTTCCAAGTAAGACAACTAAATCGCCGAATGTTCATTAAAATAACAATGAATTTTGAACCCTCGTTTAATGTTAATGTTAGGAAGGATAATTTTTTTTTTACTAGTTAGTATTTTTACTATAAAAGTTGCGAAATTAAAAAAAAATATCGTTGTGTGTGTGTGGGGGGGGGGGGGGAGGGCACTTGTCACCAAATTTTGGGCGTCATCCCACCTTTTTTTCACCACTTCTACCACTGGTCTTAAGGATAGTTTGAATTGTAAAAGTAAAAAGATTGCCTTAAAAAGTTTCTATAGTATTTTTCAATAACTAATAAAATTGCAAGCAGTTGGAGATTCGAAAGTTGTACTAATTAAAAAAATTTACAAACTTCAAGGTTGCATTCTTTTCGTTGATTTAGCTATTCAAATTTGCGACAAGAGATTTCCCTTTACGCATAATATTTTCTACGCTAATTAAAATATTTAAATATGAGAATTTAACTTTTGTCTACTAAATAAATTTGCATTATATAATTAGCAATTAAGTTTAGCTATCTTTAGCAGTTAAGCTTCTCACAGTAATGATTATAAAAAACTTACAAGTGAATGTTGGATCAGCTCAATATTTTTTTTATTTTTTTTATTTTATGATTTAAGATCGGCAGTGTAGAATATAATTGCTTGAACCTTTTATAAAAATGTCTGGTTTAATAATTTATTTCTTCAATGGTAAATGGTAAGTGAGTTTTGAATATTTTAAAAGTATGATTGGTTCCACGGCTGATCGTTGAAGTAAACTTCTTTAGCTATTATGTGAGATTCACATTTTATTTAATTCATTATTCAAAATACATTTCGAAGGCTGCTCCCTTTTTTGCATCATAGTCCAATTAATCATTTTGACATAAATCATAGTTTCTCATTTAAATTAATTAAAATAAAATTAAGGTTTTTGTTATTTCCAAATGTTGTTTTTGATAATTGCAAGTTATATTAATTTAAAAACTTTTATTTCTAATATAATTCAAATTAGTGCATAAAACAAAGTACAAATTTTAATTAGAAATTTGTAAAATTACATGCCGGGGATTATGAGAAATCTTTGTGATAAAGTGATTTATTAATAAATATGAATGTTTTCATTCGAATTCCTAAACGTATTAAGAATTGAGACTATAAAAGCACTGATTCGCATTTTAATAAATACAGTCCTGTGTGCAGACATTCAATGTCTATATCTAGTTAAAAAAAGTTGAAGGAATCAACAGAGTATAATTAATAATAGTGAGAATGAAGAATAGACCGTATGATAAATAACGCAGTATGTGACAAAAAAATATAATCGAACAATAATTAAAAGTTTAGTTAAGATAATTCCTTATCAATTTAGATCATTTCACAATTAATGCATACTTTTTTTAAATCTAAAAATTTCCATGGTTAGTTAAAAAAAAAATCTAAAAGGATCGACATAGCATTATTTATAACTGTGAATATGAATAGCTCATATGATAAATAACGGAATATATGATCCAAAAACAATCGAATAATAATTAAAAGTTTAGTTAATATAATTCCTTATCAATTTAAATCATTTCATAATTAGTACATAATTGTTTTAGAGCTAAAAAAGTGCAGATTCAATTATTATTATTATTTTTTTTTTTTTGAATATTAGCATTAATATAAAGCACATTCAACAATTAAAAAGTGCAATTAAAAATCCATGTATGAATATTTAATGTCATCACACTTATGAAATTAGAATTTATCTTTAGGGTTCTTTGGATTGCATAAAAAAGATGCTTGAAAGATTTGAAGAAGTGTAAAAGAGATCTCTTGTTAAGCCACTGTATTCTTTAACCTTAATGAACAATAGAACTGAAGTTTCAATGGATTTAAAATCTCACGAATTCGAAAGAAGTGGAGCTTGTTAGCATTCTTGTATTTGCGTTGCCATGGTAATCAGATGAATTTTTGCCAAATACGACACTAATTTGAATTGATTCGTCTGCTTTAGATTTTAATTTAAATTTTATCCCGTCGCGTTCGTTTTTGTGATTCTTACTGCTTAGGAAAATGCTCCGGAAAATCGGAGAGACAGTCCTTCTGGTGAGTTGAGTTCCGTTGGCGTGCAGTCGTTGTTTTGTTTTTGTTTCAACAAAAAAAGGTTAATTGAAAGATTCAATAAAAAATGTTTGAAACGCCGTTAGAGGATTGTTAGGAAAAGAAAGAAAATTGAACAAAATTCATATTAATTGAATACCCCTAAAACTCAAGGCATGAATCAGTTTGAAATTAAAATATTTTTTTTTATGTATGACAAGATTTGAATATAAGATATCCTTTGAATGAAAAACAGAAGATCATAAAGTAATTACAGGTTTTAAAACTTTCTGAAAAGAATATTAGGAAAACTTCATCTTTTTACTTAGCAAACATTCCACAGTAGTATTTACAATAAGTTGATTGATATGCATTATGAAAAACTGCAATACAAGTAAAGGTGAAAAAAAGATGATATTCATATTCGTCTTTTGATTCGTGTTCATATAATTCCTACTTCTAATTGGATTTAAGAATACCAAAAAGTCAATTCAAGGAGTGATTACTTAGGAATGCTTTAAAAATGCATTATTCAGTCACGCAATTGTTTATTCTGTAAGAATCCCTTAACTTTTAATTTAAGAGCTATTTGATTCAAAAAGAAAAAACATTTTAGAATTTACACTATTGATCTTACTAGTGACAGCGTGGCCCTTAATTTAAGTCTTTTGGAAAATTGGATTTTAAATATTCTGAAACTAATAAATATATCAAAATAAATTTTCGTCTAGTTTAATAATGAATCTAAACTTTTATCAAGTCTAGAGCATTTTGATTGTTTAATACTAGAATTAAAAATTTAATAATATTTTTGTAAGGAATATTATGAAGAATATATCATAATTTTACTTAAAAGTTCCACCGTAATATTTATTATTATTTCGTATTTTGGAATTGGTTATGAAAAAATGCAATACAATTACGGATTAAATATGATATTCATATTCATCTTTTAATTCGAGTTCATGTGATTGCCTTTTCTAATCGAACATAAGAATTACAGAAAGTCAATTCCTTAAGCACTAATTTCTTAGAAGTGTTTTGAAAATACATTATTCAGCTAAACAATTGTTTGTTCTTTAACAATATCTTAGCTTTTAATTTAAGAGCTATTTGATTAAAAAAGAAAAAAATATCATTTTAGAGTTTATAACTATAAGTTTTATGGGGGGGGGGGGGGGAAGGTTGGCCCTTATTAGATTAATTTGAGTCTTGGAAAATCGGATTTTAAATATTTCAAAATTAATAAAAATATATTAAAATAACTTTTCGTTTAGTTTAGTAGTCAATCTTTGCTTATGTCAAATTTAGAGAATTGTGATAGTGTTATGAGATTAATTTATATTGCAATAATCAATATAATCAATATGCTCTAAACAAGACCTAAGTTTAGATTGACTGTTAAATTACGAGAAAATTAGTTTTGATATGTTTATTATTTTCATAATATTTAAAACCCAATTTTCCAAAAAGACTCAAATTAATCTCATAATTTGAGTCTTTCAGAAAATTGGATTTTAAATATTATAAAACTAATAAAAATATAATAACATAACTTTTCGTCTAGTTTAATAGTCAATCTAAACTTATGTCAAGTTTAGAGAATTGTGATTGTGTTATGAGATTAATTTATATCGCAATAACCATATAATCAATATGCTCTAAACAAGACATAAGTTTAGATTGACTGTTAAATTACGAGAAAATTAGTTTTAATATGTTTATTAGTTTCAGAAAATTTAAAACCCAATTTTCTAAAAGACTCAAATTAATCTCATAATTAGAGTCTTTTAGAAAATTGTATTTTAAATATTCTGAAACTAATAAATATATTAAAGTAAATTTTCATCTAGTTTGATACTCAATCTAAGGTCTCTACTTTTGTCAATATGATCAATCAATACGATCTCTACTTTTGTCAAGTTTAGATCATATTGATCTTGTGGTACTAGAATTACAAATTATCAAATCTGAAGTTAGCCTTATATGGTGCACTTAACTTACTAGAAAATTTCTGCATATAATTATCAATATAGAGTATTTGCTGTTAGGCAAGCTGTAAACCTGCGTGTCCTAAATACAATTATTTTGAAAAATAAGCATTAAATATTTTGTAAATAGAAAGAGTAATTTGTAATTAATTTAACAAGGCATAAAAATTATTCGATGAATTGGGGAAAGAAAAATTTTGGTCTTTTTGAAAGAGTTTATATCAATTCTTTCTCGACTCCAACTTCTAGTAGACTGGAATCTGCTGCCACTTCGATTCTAACAAAATCTGCCAAAAATTTACCATCACTAGTGAGAATGCAATTCCACAGAAAAATCCATAAACATTTTCGTTTTAATTTCTCGATTTGAAATTTAATGAATTTATAATTTTTAATGATCAAGTTTGCATTTAATACTTGATTTGACTTTATTCGTTTAAAAAAACTAACCTTGTTTTCATTGTGTTCCTCTAGAAGATGTACTTACTATGCTACATATACACTTTATAATGTAAACTTTAAAAAATAGAAAAATAAATTGTGAATCAATGGATTCCCTTAGCAGATGTAGTAAATTACATATGCAATGTTAAGTAAATGTAATGTTAAGTATATGTACAAGGTAAAGTATTATACACACTTCAAATCATAGAAAAATAAATTTAACTACTACTATTGGTAAACGTAACTTACTATTGGTAAACGTAAAATGCTTTTAGATGTAAAATAACAAATTTTTGAGTACTTCAGATTAATCATAAAGCTCTATATATGCTTACTATGGAAGCCATAGAAATTAATATTGATGCTTCAATTGCATATTGTACTAATAGCCTATTTATCAACATATTTACTATCCATTATTAAAAGATAGAATCGTAAATTTCCTTTTAATATAAAGAAAGAACATAAGTATCCACTTTTAACACTTAAATGCATATTGTTTCCCATTGTCTACATTCCTTAAATGCATAGCGATGTAGATTTGCATCGTATGTTTAAAACCTCATATCTCTTTATGTAGCAACCTTAGCACAGTGTTTTTTTTTTAACAAAACTATTTTATCGTTTCCGAACGCAACTAGAATATTTGACAGTTTATTTCTTCATCTGTGACAATTTTTTTTAAGGCACTGTTGGCTGAGTACTATTTCATTTCGGCTTGGATTACGAATTACGATAATTTATATAAAAAGTAATAAAAAAACACAGCGAAAATTGTTTTCGGATAAAAACAAGGTAAGAGTAACGAGTAATAATTTATATGTATAATATATGTATAATATATATTTTTGCATGTACTGAAAAATTTATGCAAGAAGAATGTAGCTAATTTTGTGATGTAAAAATACATCAATATGCAAAAGTCTTTTTTTTTTCCTTCCTGTATCTTTCTCAATAGTCACACCCACTTCCCGGTTGCTTTAAATTTTATTCATTAAAAATGAAAAATCACGCATTTAAGGGTTAAGATATGTCAATTACATAATTAATAAGTATAATGAATAGCTAGCTATAAAAAGTAATAATTTTGAAAACTTTTTAACAAAGATGAGCTTTGATATCATATTGTACAACATCAAATTACTTGAAATTATCTAGTGATTTTTAACGCAGCTTTTATGTGTGTGTGGTCAATTTAAAATCTACTAGAAGAAAACTATGTGTGATATTTATATATTGAGGTATTCATATATTAAGGTAAATCCAGAATCGAAAATTATGAAAATTGGCGATTTTGAGATTTTAATTGTTTCAAATAGCTGTTTTTATTATGTTTATAGTGATATATAACACTTAGGAATACCTATATTGGAAGTATCATCATTATAGAGACATATGGTGCTGGAGTACTGTGAATTAAGGGAGGGGGGGGGGCATTTACTTTAAGCATGATTTACTCAAAACTATGGTTTTGATGTTTAATGGCACCTTTTCTTGGAAACTATTATAGCTAGAAACAAAATTTAAACACTGAAATATTCATTGAATATTGCTACTTTCTTTAACTTGGGCTTTTATAAATAATTGCCCATAAATAAAATTATTGAACTTCGAGCATTAAAAAAAGTGTTTGTTTTTTTTGTCATTTTTTTGGTAATGTTATAGTAAAATATTACTTTTTTAACAAACTAGGCAATATTTTTGAAAAAGCCCATGGTAAAGTAATAAAAAATGTTTGATTTATCACTGCAAAATATTTCAATTCAATATCTGTTATATGTACTTATAAAAGGTACATCAAACATCAAACACGTAGTTTTGAGTAAATCAAGTTTAAAGTAAACAATCCCCTTTAATTCACAATATTCCTGCACCATATGTCTCTATGCTAATGATACTTCCAATATAGGTATTGCCAAGCGTTATATATCACTGTAAATGCCATGAAAGCCACTATTTGAAACAATTAAAATCTCAAAATCGACATTTTTTATAATTTTCGATTCCGGGTTACATTAACTTTAATTTGTTTTATCTTGTTGAGAAATTCTGAATTTTTAACAATTATAAATTTAATTCTCTGCTAGTTATAAATATAGATGAACAACAACTTTTATTCCCATATTGTTACACTCCAATCTTTCATTTGTTAATAAACCTTATTTAGTATTATGCAATAAAAGAAAGAAGTCATAAGGATTTGTAACTAAGTATAGACTTCCCCATGTAGAAAGACGGAAGCCTTTAATAACTTATTTTGTAATAGTTTTGTGTCAATATTCCGCAACAATAGATGGAATAAAATGTTAGATGGCTTCGTCTGAAAATCTAGTTGATCAATGGTGATGTATGATTTCATAACACATTTCGCAATTGCCTATAAGAAATAAAGAATTATTAGATTGTGTCACGAGTGTGAAATTATTAAAGAATTATAATATTTGTCTGCTCACTATGTATTATAGCTACAAGTATAATAGAAAAAAAAATTTGAAAAAGGAAATAGTTAAGATTGAATAACGCTTTCAAAAGCAACTATTTTAATTGATTACTGTTTGCAGATGAATGCCAATATGGAATTCAACTGAGGAAAAACATTATATCAGTTTTATTTTGTTTAATAAACTTAAAGTTTATTGTGTTATAAGGACATTGTTTGAGTTATTTCTTTCCTATTGTAAACATGATTTCCTTAAAAAAAGACTCTGATAGGTCATAATTGGGACTAGTGTTGACAACCTCTTGTAGAAAACACTGATTATAACTTTTAACTTTTTTTCATGAACTTTTTACTTTCAACTTTTTTTTAAGAAAACAAACAAATAAAAATAAAGTTTTTACTATAAATTCTGTATATTCATAGCCAACTTTTATGTGCAATTGTAACTTATTAACTTAGTTAAGCGATTTTAAGCACAGATCGATTTTTCATAAAGTTTGACCACTAATACGAAAACATCAATTTCTTGCCTTTTTTGTCCCTAAAACTTTATATGATATCAATGATAATAAGTCTATCTGCAAAGTTTCAGCTCAATTAGATGACATAATGTGGGTTAATTAGCCCTCCAAAGATTTTTTCCACCACAAACAAAATCAAAGTTAATAAGGACTTAAAAGTATGAGCAAAAAGTGCTGTAAATGATATAGGGCAAAGATTCAACCTAAGGTACAAAGTACAACCTAATACATTGACCTAGTCTGGTAAAGACTATGAATGTCATGGCAAATCTTCCGCCGCTTCGTGAATTGGCCGTATTTCACGATTGCTAATGACAATATTGGTCTGCTTGTTGTAGTTCAATTTTCAAGGTAGTTCTCGAAACGGAGAAAACTTTCTCCCAACAACCATCAAGTCTACACATTTCTTAAATAAGTTGTAGGTTGATGATAGACGATATAGCTTTCCCTTTTGGTACGACGCAAAATGTTAGACAACACAAAAATGTTAATACATGTAATTTATTAAAGCTTCTGGACTGAAGTTTATTCATAGTAAGAGACTAATTTCGCCAACTGAAAACAATGAAATCTGGCGAATGAAAGAACAAGAAGGTTTCTTGTTGGAGAAAATTAGAGATAAGTTGAATTCATTCCAGGTGTTAGGACCTCATTAGAAGAGTGAAATACAGTGAGTGTTGCCTTGTTTAGGCCTGGCTATACTGTGATGCGCACTAAAAAATATATATATTAGCGATTACTACTAAAAGGCTTGCGAAACGGATGTTCAATGGAGGGGGAAGAGGAAGCGCAATCGTGAGGGGTGAGGACTTTTGAGGAAATACTCCTCTCATCAGGTCTTAACACCTGGCGAAAATTCAGCTTGTCTCTAATTACTTCGGATATAAGCTCATGTTTTACCTTCGTTAAGCTCATACTGACATAAGCTCATTCTTGAACTTCTTCGTGACCTATACAGTGTAAACTAAAAACTCAAGTGATTTGAAACATGAATGACTTTTATTCATTTATAAGAAGAGCCTTAAAGGTCAAAATAATAAATCTCGGAAGATAAGTATAAAAGTAATGCTTCAAAGTTGATATAAATCTATCACTTAATTTATATTAACGACTTTAGTGCGCTTACTGATATATTCGCACTCTCAAAACATATCTAACAATGCCCTTAATCCGTTGCACAAAGAGCGCCTACTCCTCCCTTCTCTTTGCCACTTCGAAGATAAGATTCAGAAATAATATTCGCACTTTCCTGAAAAGATCTGCCTACCTGAGCAATCAAAACCACTTCTTTCCTTCATCCGGTTTCAAGAAAGCGACAGAATCTTCGATAACGAGAAAAAATAGATATTTCGTTTAGACACAGCAAATCGATCACATTTTGCTGCCTACCTTATTCTTTTCGGTACTAGAATAGTTTTTTCTTTTTTCGGTCTCTCTATCTCTTCGGCAGATTTGGAGCGTCTATCTTTTGCTTACAATATTCCAACTTTCCATTAAAGCATCGTACTTTTTCTATTCTATCTTCTTTGAAGTGCCTTCTTTTGAAATCTCCCAAGGCACGTAAATATCATTTAGATAAAATATGCTTACTTTAAAATAAAGTGAAATCCTGACGTCGTTAGAATCAATTGGGATTGGTTAAAAGAGAATATATCATCAACCACGTCGCTGGTCCTGTTCCAGATGCCTTCATTGCCCTATAGTTGTGTAAAAATCATTTTTAGAAAGTAGACTTATTTTGAAATTGGTGAAGGTGGTGTTAACTGAAGAAGATAATTTCCCGATTAACCAATCACAATTGCCCCAAATAGACGCCAAGATCAAACTCCGTTTAGAAGTGAGTGCACTTGATCTAATTTATATTTACGCGCCTTGGGAGATTTCAAACGAAGAGGATAACAGTGAAGAAGAGCATTCCGAAAATTGTCGGTGGAAAAAGTATTGTTCAAAACGGCTTATGGAAAGAAAAGGTACTTAAAATAAGGATAGGATTTCAGTTTTGAATTTGTAGATTTTTAAACATTTGAGTTGTATTTTTTAAGAATAAAGAACAATACGAGGGCTATACTCCGTCGAAACATCGCAACTAAATCTGTGTTACTAAAAGGAGTCTGAAATTCACGGAGGTAGGGAAATCTTCGGTAAGGTCTTTTCTGGAGACCAGCCAGTCTTGCCAAATAATAATAATGCTCACTAAAAGTAGTCACGCTTTTTAAGGCAAAACAATAATACTAAAATTATTAAATAGTTTAAAAGATTTCAAAATAAGTTCTTAGAAGTTGAAAGATAAATCCATTTATCCATTCCACAATTTACTGTATTCTGTTTTTCAAAGTAAAAAGTTAGTACCCTTACATTTATTAGTTTAGGATTAACATAGGATTAAGTAAATAGTAAATGGTAGAGTAATATGGGTTTAGGTACCGGAAAGAGAACACCAGTTTTAAATGGATGCGCTTACAACTTTCTAACTTTGGTTCTATATATAATGAGTAATTTGAAAATGCAGAAAACTGGAGGTACTACCCTCTTTTTTGGAAATACTGTCTCATTGGTCTTACTGTCCTGTTGAAGAAAAGAGTCTTTGGAAATGAAGAAACTTAGAAAGTTGAAGATAGTGCCTACTTCCTTTGCTTAAGTCGGCAATATTGGTTCTTACATATTTGACTATAACATCTCTGACGTGTACTAAACGGTTTCATGTTTGTAAGCGATGATTTCTGAAAACAAACTTTCAGTATTTAGATATTTTAGTAATAAGCATGAATAAACAAGACTGGATAATTCACATGGTTACATCAGAGTCTAGTTTTTAATGATTCTGATGGTACTTATTGAGATTAGCATTTAGGGTTACAATCTCATAGAATAGCATTGTTTCCTATTGGCTTAGCACATCGTAACTAGAAAATTCCAATATATTGTGAGCCTATATTTAATATAACAAAATACTTGCCTTTATTTTTTTATCCAAATCTGTTAAAAAAAAACAAAAAAAACACTGTATACACACACACACACCTGGCCACACACACACGTTGGCCAGTCTGTACAGATATATCAATGTCATAATGACTCAGCTCCGTATATTCAATCTTGAAGATGTGAGAATCATTTGTGTCCATAACTTCAAACATTTGAAAAAAATTGCATATGTAATAATTTTGTTCTGTTTTTACACAGATCTTTCCCACCATGGACAATAGGCAAACATATGAACGCTGGTAACATCTTTTGTTTGAAGTGATGCATGAATTTAATGATGAATTTTTTTTTTTAAATGTATATAGTTCTTTTTCCTATGGATTAAAATATACACTAAAATTGAATCAAACTTTAAAATGTTAAAAGACAACATTATAGTATTTGGTCAAATTTGAATTTATAGAATAAAAATATATTATAAGAACACATTATTTCATAAATTTTGAATGAATTGTAAGCGATTTGTGCATGACAAAAAAAGTCCGACTTCAATGTCAAAATGTAACATGGGGTTTGAAAATAAATGATTAAATAATTAATAAATTTTGATAATTTTTGACAGAATTTATTATTCTTTAAAAGCCAAAAATACATATATTTGTATATTTTGGATAAAATTAGTTTGAAATATTAATTATTAATAAATAAAACAATTTTGAACATAAGAATAGATTTCCCTCCTATAGTTTCAGCATGGCTGAAAAGTTTCCAGAGTTTGACAAAAATAAATCACTAGACGAACCATTAAGAAGTATTTTTATGGGTAGTAATGCAGAAAATATTGAACAAAACACACCTGTGCAAATAGTTTTATTATGAGACTTAAAAAATGAAAATATTGTCATAGTTCCTACTTTTTGCCTACTGTATATGAAAATATCAAATGCAGTGAAGTTGGTACTAATTTAAGAGTGTGGTTACGGGGACAGCAATATGAGAGGCGTAATAATTCATATAAATAAGTTTATAGAAACTTAATTCACTTCAAAATGCGTTCAAGAGAAAATAAATACATCGAATTTAAAATATTTATAGCAGATGGTAAATTAATTACAAAATTTATTTTTGTCTTCATAACATCAGTAAACTTGAGCCCCATAATATTAATATTAATCTTTAATTTTTTATTATTATTATTATTTTTTTTTTTTTTTGTAATACTATTAATATATAAATAATTGCTGATATATTTATACTTACTGATTTATTAATGTATTAAATTTTGAATTTCATAGTTAAGATTAATGGCTACTTTTAAACTTATAAATCCATCTGATTTTATATCCTGTTCAAATCTCTTCTTGATGTTATCAAGTTTTTCATTGCATAAGTTTTTTGCAATTTTTGATGAAAATTTTAATCTTTAAAGACTTTTCCTGCAATTCGAATTAAACAATATAAATTTTCTAAAAATTTGATTACATCACGAAGAGATTCAAACAGGATATAAAATCAGAAGGATTTATAAGTTTAAAAGTAGCCATCAAGCTTAACTACGAAATTCAAAATTTAATACATTAATAAATTAGTAAGTATAAATATATCAGCAATTATTTATATATTAATAGTATTACAAAAAAAGTTAAAGATTAATATTAATATTATGGGGCTCAAGATTAATGATGTTATGAAGACAAAAATAATTTTTATAATTAACTTACCATCTGCTATAAATATTTTAAATTCGATGTATTTATTTTCTCTTGAACGCATTTTGAAGTGAAATCTTTTTCTATAAACTTATTTATATGAATTATTACGCTTTTTTTTTTTTTTTTTTTTTTTTTTTTTTTTGTAATACTATTAATATATAAATAATTGCTGATATATTTATACTTACTAATTTATTAATGTATTAAATTTTGATTTTCATAGTTAAGCTTGATGGCTACTTTTGAACTTATAAATCCCTCTAATTTTATATCTTGTTCGAATCTCTTCGTGATGTTATCAGATTTTTCATTGCATAAGTTTTTTGCAATTTTTGATGTAAATTTTAATCTTCAAAGACTTTTCCTGCAATTCGAATTGATTATAATCACCTATAATAATAAAAAAAGTTAGATCGTATTGCTCTTTGGATCTTAAAAAAAATCATGTTTTTAATTTTCATTGCCCCCCCCCCCTCCTCCCACACACCACACACACCCTGGCAAAGATAACTTTCTAGGACAATTCATTTTCATAATTTTATCTAATTTTCTTTATTGGTTATCGTTAAAATTCAATGCTTTTAATTTTTTACAGGATTTCGCGAACATTTTCGAAAAGAAAAACAAATTTGATGTTTACTTAGATAAATCTTAGTTCCAAATAAATACTTTTTTTTTCTTATTTTTTTTTCAATTGTTTTATAATTACATGTTCCTTCTTTTTTTTAAAAAATATCTTCTTAATTAATTGCATAACACGTTAAATTATAAATTTAATGTAATTATTCTTCGCACATAAGGAACATTTACCAAATAAAATTTAATCAATATGCAAACGCTAAAGAAGTCACATTTAATGGACATTTCACTCTACCAAATTAGAAGCTTACTTCTATAATTATTAGTAAGAAAGAATAATATGTCAGTTAATAAAAAGTCAGACTAATTCAATCATAATCAGCAAAATGAAAAATACATGTTGCGCTGAATGAGATATATATTGCGTACATTTTATTAGTCAGCTATAAAAACAGCCGTTGAGAGAATGTTCAATCTAGGCTTTATAGAAAGTATCAACTTAATCCTTTATACTCAATTCCCTTATCCAAACAAGTACGCAAGAAGACCGACGTACAAAAAAAAAATTAAAAAAGAAGAAACACTTTTCCCTTTTTAATGGAAAATAAATTCGTTCTTCCCAGAAGAATTCTAATCCTTACCACCTGCACTTTTTTCTTCATTTATTCCCTAATCTGTCCTTTACTCAGTGGAAAAGTAAGCGATTTATTAGAAGCAGCCGGGAACAAAAATAATAATGAAATATATATAAAAAAAAAAGCTGCGGCTGTAAACGCGTTACCTAATAAGCCCCGCTCTTCTCTCAACGAAACCTAAAAATAGCAACCAGCCCTTCAGCAGGAAAGAAGAGCCGGTCTCCACTCCTTTGATTTTTGGCGGGGAAAACTTCCCCTTTACAGAATCAATGGGGTTCGTTTGGGGACAGCCGATTGGCTACTTCACGAAGAACATTTCCCCACGTATCATGGCGGAAGATACTTTTGCTTTGTATGAAAAAGCGTCGATAGAAAAATATCGGATTGACGGAAATTGTTTTTAGTAGGAGGTAGGCGGGGAGGGAAAGATACAAATATCAAGAAATGATAATTTTTTTTTAGGCTGATTTGCTGTATATTCAATGAGCAAGAGTACTGAAATGAAATGTTGTTCAATTAATGTTGCTGAGATAAATTGAACTAAAAATATATGTGTATAACTCGAGGTGCAGAATTCTAAGGGTCTTATATGTTGATTATTTGATCATGTAGGTGACAGCCAATTGATTACTCTACAAAGAAGAACATTTCATCACGTATCATGCCGGAAGACTTTTGCTTTGTATAAAAAAGCGGAAATTGTATATATATATATATATATATATATATATATATATGAGAGAGAGATAGTGTTTGACCACTAAGATCCATTCCAAAATTAATTACAAACTTCTGTTTTGCCCCAAAAACTTAATTGAATACATTGTCTTTTAAACCGAGTCTATTTGCCAAGTATAAGCTGGATAAGAAGACGAAAAGTAGGTTAATTAATCCTGCGGAGATTTTGCCTCGTCAACCCATACAGGGGAAGGTTTCAGTCAGTATATATCGCCAAACTGAACATGTTTCAATTAAACTTGTATCTAGATATTAGAGCGTAAGTGCAAGCTGATAAGTCTGACGTAAGGCAATAGAATTACACAACTTTTATTTATGATTTAACACGCTATCAGTTGGGATCCCAGTTTAGAACGCCAGTCTGTGATGTCATGTGACGTCGTATGACTACTGGTTCCAGAAAACCATTTTATATTTACTGGCTCAGGCGACTCCCATCAACCAATCACGTGCATTCTCCCGTGATCACAGAGAGACGGCGCAGCGGTCACTTAATTGACGTCACAGAACTGGCTATCTAAACTGGAACTCCGACTGGTAGAGTGTAAATCTGGCTTTAGAGGGGATTTGTTACTATTCTGAAGCGACTATGGAAGCGTGTATAAAAGCGACCTTTTAGTGAGAGTGACAGCCCCCAAAATTTGATAGAATACATTTTCATCGACATCGAATTTATTTGCCAAATTTCAGCCGAATTGGATTACTTCAAGTGGGTTAATTTGGCCTTCGCAACTTTGCCCGGCAGCGACAAACATACACACCCACACACGAAATCGAAATTAATAAAAAGGATTTAAAAAGACTTGGCATTGTACAGAGAAGCGTCTAAAATTATTTATAACAGACTTGATACACTAATAGCCGAATTCTTAGGTAATTGAGTCTATTATAATTTCAAATTCAGAATTTATATTAGCTTGCATATTCTACCCAAACATGCCTTTTTCCAACAATAACTGCTTGAAACATGTTACTTTTTTTAGGAAATCACATTAAAAATTTGGATATTATCCCTAAAGAGGAGATGGGGGGGGGGGGGATTCAGGTAGTAATCGGCATATAGCGACGGTACAAAATGGACGCTACCAAATATATGGATATATATATGGATGGTACCAAATATATACTTCCTAAGATCTGATCTGGCTAGAAGCCAGTTATATGTTTATTTACAAAGCAAAATAATTGGTGATTTGCTGAGCTCGGAGATCGCTCCAAGACAGAAAGTGGATTAGGAAAGACTATTAGTTCACATTCTCTATTAGTTTTGTTGGATTTTTCCTGGCGCAAGAATTACTTGAAGGCTTTAATGTAGTGAAACATCATAACTATGTCAAGACTACTGATAATAATCCGAAAGGGGTTAGTGATATTGATTACTTTCTGGCGCTAGAGACACATTAAGCTCTGTTTAATAAAAGGAATGCATTCCGGAAAACCTTTTAAGGAGAAGTTGGTCCTCAATTGCATTTCGAATATGAGAAACCCCGGAAAAAAGGGGTTAATCAGCGGCATGAGGTTATTTGTCCGGATTGTCACCGAGCCTACTCACTTTGAAAAGAGAGATTGCCGAGCGCAAGCGAGCCTCGATCCTAAGACCCCTTGTATGCTTGGAGTGCATCGTCTTCTGTCTGAATGAGTGACAAGTCTGCCTGAGGTGTAATTGCAAAGAAAACTGTCTCACATTTTAAATTCTTTATCTACATCTTCTCAATCGCTGACAGCAAGTTCTTTTGAAAAAGGATTTTGTTTAAACTATTTACTTTTATCATCTTACAAATGTTAGATAACAAATCGCTTTAAAAAAGGTTTTAAGACTAAATTGCATACTTCTGAAAATCCTAGACTGCAGGTGGAGTAAGGAAGTGTTGCTAGCTCAAATAGATTATCTCCATCATCCCAATTTCAGAGATATTTAGTTTTCTTTCAGTTAAAAATGCTTATTTTTATCTTTCAATCCTAGACACTAGATGGATTTGAACAATCATTTAGTTAAAAATTTTCATCAAACATTTCTCAGTCCCATGCAGCATGAGAAATCGAACATAAGCAATTTGAAGTAAAATTATTTATTTTTACAAGTAGTAGGAGGTAGTTAAAGAATCATTTTTAGTTTGAATTCTTCATTAATCTTTTCAATAATCGTTTACAATTTGATGACATTTAATGGCTAGAATTCCCCAAACCGAAACGGGTGACATTATCTAATTACAAGTTGCTACCGATTTGAAGAGTTTTTATAAGCAGAAATGTCGTCAATTTTATGAATTTGGCAAACTTTATAAGGTAATTTGAAATCGAATCTATTGCAGTCAAAATGGGAACTTCCCATTAGTTAAATTTTAGGCAATCTTTCTAATCTGCAGACCTTCAAACTGACATGCGACACGTCTGTAGTATTTGCAATTTAGAAGCAGCAAATTTCCAATTGACTTCCGATTATAAATTTTCGGTTCTTCCGTTCACAAATTTTCGATTCATCCAATCCAAATTCCCGTTGACCAAACGGTATAGTGGTTAGCGTGCTAGCTTCTAGACTGAGAGGTTGCGGGTTCGAGTCCCGTGTTGGCATGGGTGTTTGTAAATGTATGTTGGCTTGTCTAATGACGAATGTTTCGGCGCATTATAGCCCTCGTGTTGCTGACGGCGCCAGATAATTTGAAAACAACAACCAACCAAAATCCCGTTACTTCCGGTACTTCCTTTCACAAATTTTCGGCACATATTCTTAACTTTTATTTGAATTACTGAATGAAATTTCATCTAGACGAGATCTTTCATTTGACGTAGAGCATTAGACTTTAGCACTGTAGTTTTACGTGTGAATGTTGACCTCAGACAGATGGCCGAAAGGAGCCTTTGTATAAGCTTCTCTCTACATTAGTAGAGTCTTGAACCTAAGACCAGAGTCTTTTAAGACATTTTTCTTACTGAAGATTTCTTCGTCTGCTACCAACTTAAAAAAAGCAGGCACTACTAATGCGTTCTAGATTACGTCCGTTCAACACTGACTTCCGGGTCAAAAGAGATCAAGAAAAAACACACGAAAGACAAGCCTCCACTTAAAGGTCAAATGTTAGAAGGTATCGATTTTTTTCTCTCCTGACATTTCCTACATTTTCGGTTGCTCGTATAGTCTGACCTTTCAACGCGACGCCTACACTTCCATTACAAACTTCCCACAACACATACAACTTCAATGTAGATGCATTTCATTTATATCTGGTCATTCCGTCCCGTTTACTACGTCCTTACTACGAAATATCGATCATATTCTTATTACGAAACACCCCCGTTTCTTTTATTTTATTGTTAAAAGTTTTCTCCGGAAAAAAGCACTCATTCTTTATCCCGCAAAAGTGGAAAACACGAAAATATATTTCGCTGTTTTCTTGTTTGGGTTTCTGGTCTCGGATTGCGTCTGGTAATCCGAAGCGATTTTCTAATTCGAAACGCAACCTTCAACTCTTTACGAAACGTGCGTGTCTTTCATCCCCTTTCTCGTAAGTTTCCTTCCATTCAGAAAGGATCTCTTGGATTTTATGAAAGAGCTCTAGTTCAAGAGGCTGAGAGGCAGCCTTCTTCTGAAGTGGAAAGAACATATATCTCACGTTAGTTTTATTCTTGCCTGTTGTTCTGATTTAATTGTGTTATATTATTCTACAAAACGTGTTAAATATATAAATATATATATATATATATATATATATATATATATTAAATATATATATATTAAATATATATATTAAATATATATATATTATATATATATATATATATATTATATATATATATATATATATTAAATATATATATATTAAATATATATATATATATATATATATATATATATTAAATATATATATATTAAATATATATATATATATATATATATATATATATATATATATATATATATATATATATATATATATATATATTAAATATATATATATATATATATATATATATTAAATATATATATATATATATATATATATATATATATATATATATATATATTAAATATATATATATATATATATATATATATATATATATATATATATTAAATATATATATATATATATATATATATATATATATATATATATATATATATATATATATTAAATATATATATATATATATATATATATATTAAATATATATATATATATATATATATATATATATATATTAAATATATATATATTAAATATATATATATATATATATATATATATATATATATATATATAATATATATAATATATATATATATAATATATATTATATATATATATATATATATATTAAATATATATATATATTAAATA